>BMAO01019254.1:0-26800 GCA_019973975.1 Trichonephila clavata
TTTGAAAAAGTGTTTAATGTTTTTAAAGTGTACCTGCCTTTTTGTTCAATGGTTATAGTTTTATGAGATTTATATAAATATTTGTAATTATTTCCTCTACTGCATTTTTGTGTCAAAATTCAGCGCATGAAGTAATTAAAGCAGATACAAGGGCTCTTGTAGATGGCTCGCATTATTTTTCGCTTCGGTCAAGTACGAGGATGACATTTTGAGCTAGCATCCCCCTTTCTAAATGGAGGAATTCAGCGCTGACTGGTTTCGCTTGTATCAGTCCCTCTATATAGCAGACCCTCAGAGATAGTAGGGCTCGAACACATGTCACGCTGTTTATAAGTTTGTGACGGATCTATACACGGTTTCACTAATTCCTTCTTACCTCTTAAGCAAAACATTTAATATCAACCAACTTTCATCGAGTAGTAAACGTGATTATGTAATGACGTATATTATAGAAATTCGGTTTCGTGAGTTGGCAGTACGGAAGAGAGTTGTTGACACTTTGTTGTAGACACGCTGAAGTTGATACGTTGGATGTGTGCAAATGGGATTATCCTAAATTTCAGAATTAGTTGTTAGTTAAAGATTGAACAGCAGTGGAAATTGGTTAAAGATTACAGAGCGTGGAGCCACGTCATTTGATCAAGCCGAAGAGAGTGCCTGGAAGTTTCTAGTGTAGGATGTGATGCATTAAAGATTCAGGTACTATGTATTTGATTAAGTAGAAGCTAGTTATTCGTATGTGACGTAGTTATAATTGAGGGTATTTAGGCTGTCGTAGATTCAGTCGGAGGTCTGTAGTAGTATCCCTGTGTTTATAGAATCTCACTCCGCACTCTACTATAAATAAACCTTAATTAGAATTGTATTGTGCCTGCTTGATAATTGTTGATAAGAATTAATAAATTAATTAGATTGGAACTCATGCCTGTGGATTATTCTGTTCCTCCTACACATGTAGCAGGGTTTACAGGTAGACAAGAGGGAACCGAACGTTACACAAGTTCACGACTTTAATCAGTTGCCCTCTCTCGTACGTATCCTTCCGCTTATTTCTGCATGATGCAACGATTCTCTCACGCAGTCAATAAGATGTTTGAGTTTTGATCCATGATGAAATAACGGCGTTGACATCTCAATAAGTACCCCATGTTTATATACATTAATTTTATTAACCCTTTCTTTGTCGGGTCGTATGTCATCATTCGGTGTTTTTGTGCCCGTATTGTTGACGCAAATTTTTTTTTATCTTTGAGACTGAATCTGTCGCTACTTAAAGTCTCTTTAATTACCGTGATATTTTTGTATTTCTACATATTTTACTGATAGCGCAACTAGTATTACTGTTTTCACATAATCGCAGAGAGATTTCCGCCTGGAATCT
Source organism: Trichonephila clavata (assembly GCA_019973975.1). Taxonomy (NCBI): domain Eukaryota; kingdom Metazoa; phylum Arthropoda; class Arachnida; order Araneae; family Nephilidae; genus Trichonephila; species Trichonephila clavata. The sequence goes on from BMAO01019254.1 coordinate 1,382, forward strand.
AATACTAATAACATCTAATGAATCTCGTAATATGTGTTAAAACTTCAAATGAAAAACTATTCAAGATATTTTTGACATTTATTATAAAAGTTTTGCTTTTTGACAAAGTAAGCAAAAAATAATATGTAATACATGATTTCGGTTTTGTGATAAACGTGAGTTTTGCTCTCTGATGTCCAAGGAAGATTGTAATGTTGTTTTAACGGTAAGGTACTATTGCCAAAATATTGTTTAATTAAATTATTAACTTTAAAAAATTAAAAAATTATTTTTTAACTACTCAAAGGTCTTATAATGTGGTACACATATAGACATTTTTGACAAATATACTATTAATCTTAGAAAAATTTTCATTGTTGACTAATACACACACACCACACACTATGCGCATCTTGATACGTATTTTTATGATGTGTATGAATATAGACCAGCGATACTCAACCTGCGGCCCACCGGAACCTTTTAAGTGGCCCGGTCTTGGCCCAATGCTCTAATAAATTCATTTAGTTATGAAAATTTGAAGAGAAATTCTTGTTCAGAAAATCAAATATATCAAGTTTGCTTTTTGCTGACAATTGAGTGAATTGATATTTTTTTTCCTGATTAGTGATAACAGAAAACCCTGGTGTAGCAACCATATTATGAGTGGACCTAATTTTTAACTATCTTTCATATCTTGCCAGCGAAAAATATTTGAAGAACATAGATTGTTTCAAAACGATTGGGAAGTTGACTATTTTGTAGTGAACAACAAACATGAATCAATAATTGTTTGACTTGTCACGAAAGTGTTGTATTTAAAAAATACCAATAAACAGGAGTCAGTTCGAAGAGCTCTTTCAAGAGGTGATAAATAGGCTTTCTTGCAAAAACTTTACAACAGCAAAAAAGTGTTTTGTCAGTGGTAATGTCATAGCGGTACCCTGTGAAATTTGTTATATTATTGGTAATCATGTGAAACCATTTACTGATGCAGAAATTGTGAAAAAGAGATTCTTAAATACTTCAAATTTAGAAAAAAATAGTGACAAAATAAAATCTAAAAAGTAATAGTTAAAGAAAGCAAAATAGAGTCTTAATATTTTGATTTATTCCCACATTTTAATTTCTATGTATCTTGGTCCTAAAGCATTTCTCCCCTCCCTCCTATAATTCCATAAGGTGCGATCCGTGTAAATTCTCTCCATAATGTTCCGGCCCGAGTAAAATAGCTAACATATGTATGCGACTCGACAGAAAAAAGGTCGAGTACCCCTCCTATAAACAGTTTAGGTTATTGAAGTACATCTATCTCCTGGTATCAATGTTTCGATTATGTTGGAAGAATATTCTTAAAGCCCTGATCTCTTGATGTATAAACTAATTCCAAAGTTGAAATATAATTAATTTTGTTCCCAAGTATTCCAAATTTTTGTTCTTAAGAGTCGATTTCTCTGAAAACATTTTTAGTGCCCTTTACTCAATAGCAGAAATATTTTTTCCCCAAATTTCAATCCTGTTCAAACAATTTTTTTTATCTATATGCTCCACAACGCCCCTTGTGAGTCGATTTCTACAAAAGAAACTCTTAACGGATTTCTACTAAACTACAGAAACATTCCTACAGAATTTCAAGTATGTAGGCTTAATAATTCTGACGATCTCGAGATGAGTGTGGGAATTCTATATATATACAAATACACCTAGGTGGGCTACTGTTAAAGTAAGATTTGCATCAGTTTTCAGGGTATTATTTTTAAACCATGACAACGCGAAGCCTAATGCTGCTGTCCTCATTCGTCAAGTAACAATGGATTTGTTTCTGATACATTACTCCACCCTCTGTATTATCTTGATTTCGTGACAACTGACTATCGCTTGTTTGATAAGTGAACTAGCACTTCCAACAAAAAAAATCCGATGATTTTGATGAAGTGAAAATTATCATCCAAGAGACATTTTTTTTAAATGAAACTTGAGGACTATAAACGAAGTGGTATTCGTCCACCAGAATGATTTATTGAGGTGATTGATCGAGGGAAATAGTAAGGGCGAATATGTACGTCATTAGATTATTTGCCTTTTTTAATATGTTCACAATGCATCTTCAAAAAAAAATTGTTAGAATGGTTCTTAAGCAATACTGAATTTCTTTTAAGACGCGTATCTATGCTTTAAAACCTCTATGGAAGATGCATTAAAGCGAATAGAGAAAATTTTGATCCAATAAACAGCTTTTGAAGAAATGCAGTTTTATATGTTTACTTACTTCAGTATGCACCAACTTATCAGAAATACAGAACTAGTTAAAAAAATATTTTATATGAACAACATCGGGTGAAGTAGTAAGTTAACTACCGTTAGAGATATTCAGCATTTGTAGAAATTTTTCAAAGTTGTTGCACTGTATTATTAAATATTATTATCATTGAAACTATTTGAAAAAACTTATGTTATTTTGCTGAAAATGAAGAACGAAAAAAATATATATAGTAAAAACTAAATTTTACTTATAAATAATCTTTAAAAGTAAAAAAAGAAAAATGTCGATAGATTTTGGTATTAGTACTTCTTCCATAAAAGTCAAAAATGCCAAAGCATATCCAAAGTACAAAATTAAAATGCCAACTTCAGATCTTCTAAGGTAATTTGCAACTTCATATTGCTAATTTAAGGAAGCAGATGCCATTAAATCCATCAAGATTGATCGTTTGAAGTCTGTTGGCTATATCTGCCATATGTACCATTTATCCTTGACGCTCAGAATTTTTCATTATAAACCTATTAGAACTAGAACTAGGTAAGGCAATTCAGATGAGCTGATTGTGTAGAAGACGATCTTAAAGTTTTAAGAGAAACTAATTGGAAGAACTGTTAATAAAGGAAAATCAGAACAGAAGAGGGCTCTTGAGTAGACCTTGACTCGCACAAGATTGTTTTCAAAAGAAAAGAAACAGCTTTTGAAAAAAATATATGCAATTTCAATATATTCACTCACTTTCATACGCACCACCCAAATAGAAATACACAAGAACTAGAAACAATTTTTTAATGTGAGCAACACTTTACTGGGTAATATGTTATCAAATAATAGAGATAATTCATATTTGTAGCAATATTAAAAAAAAATTATTGTATTATATAAATAAATAACTTATCATTGTGTGGAACTGTTTGAAAGAACAGATATTATCTTGTTTGAAGAAAAAATTGCTTATTCTTTAAGAGTAAAAATGTCGAGAGATTTGGGAAATAATATTTCTCCTATAAAGGCCAAAAATGCCAAAGCATATCCAAAGCACAAAGTAGAAAATGCCAACTTCAAATCATCTAAAGTAAGTTGCAAACGGGGATTTTCATGTTGTAATTCCAACCTCTTACGTATAGTTTCCGCAAAAGACACGTCACTGATCCATTTTTTTATACAATCCGCCATTAATTATACCGTTGAGCACATCATTTAATCGTTTACGACAGCAAAATCCTTTTTTCAGAGCAATTCCTGAATGCCAAATTCCGGAAGAGTCCTCGGATGCTTTCACATTGAGATAAGGAGGAGAGCCGAGAAGCAGTTCAAGAGCAACTCTAGGAATTATTACTGCTGTTGTATCATCCAATAGGTGTTCAAGTTTTTCCGCATAGGAGTATTTCCAATGGTTCTTCTGGATGGTCTCTCCCAACTTCACCAAATAATCAATTCCACTTTCGAGCAATAAATCTCCATCTATGGATTCTTTGGGTACTAAACACTTGTATTTTCCATCTAAAACAGCATCCGATAATTCTTTGAAAGTCTTTGGGATGTGCATTTTTTCCGGCATGGTCAAGAAGGACAGAAAACATGTGTTATACAGGAAAGGCATGACAGCAGCGATGGTCAACCACAAACCAAACAGCACTCTCCTCCAGGGCGTGTCTTTCACGTTTCGCATGCCTTGAGTTAAGATGCTGCCCAACACCAATAGGAAACTCCCTAACAAAGTGGTATTTCTAAACATTATTCTTCGAAAGACAACTGTTGCGACGAGTATCATCAAGACATATAGAACCCAAGCATTCTGGTGAAAGGGTAGGTGAAAGCCGTTATTTTTGGCATTTGTCCAGGCTCTTTTGCAACAAATAGTTTCTCGTGGATGCCATAAGAATTGCTGAAATCAGTGGCTTCTAACCTTTCTTCAGAAAAAACTAAATATCCCAATCCCATATCAGCCTTTCCGATATGGACCAATCCAATGACTCCATCCCACGTTCCATTGCTGTGACGGGATCCTCCAGTGTAGGTAGGAAGAATTTCGAATTCGAAATGTAATTTTTTAGCCAGGCAGTCCAGCAGTTTCCCGTCCGTTCCACCAAGAACAATTTTGTTATCGACATTTTCTTTGTAGAATAAAGTCTTAAGTTGGACTGCAGCCACCTTCAGTTTATTGGGAAAATGAAGAATTTTCATCTTGTGTTGCATTCAGTTGTGATTTCCTTTAATGTAGCATAAAATTTGTTTTCTGATTATGCAGCAACGGGTTTTAGATCATGCTTAGAAATGTATTTAAACACATTATGTTCCGACTTAGTTCTGAATACTTCTTCGCTTATGTTTTTTGAAATTGTGATAATAAAACTTAACTCTTTTTGTAATCTGAAATCGATGTTTTGCTTTTGCTCTACTTATTTACTCGATAACTTAAAACGCTTTGCAAATAGTGTTATTTATTGCTTATTTAACTTGTGAAAAAATTCTCGTGAGAAATATCATTTTGTTTAAAGAGTAATTCGTTCACATATTCACGTTTGCTTTTAAAGCAACTAAATTTTTTTACACAGTTAAAAATAAAGACACATACCTGAAAGAACTTTGCAAGAAATATAAAACATTGCAATAGAAAACTAATTTGAAGAATTTTAAAAAAAAATTAAGTTTTTTTTATAAATCAAAGTGAAATATAATTTTAGAAAAAATACAAACACTCCCGGATATTTGTCTTGGCAATCAAAATGTACCTATAGACTCCCCTTTTTCTTAGAAAAACAAATAAATTTTTCATTTTGGGAATAGTTTTCACACTGTACGGTGATAGGACCAAAAACATCTATATCAGAATTAAAATTTACTAAATAACCTACTTGAATTATTATTAAGGATCAACATTTTATTCGTTTAACGTCCTTGTTAATTAAGGGGTCAAAATAAAATATTTAAAAAAAATTTGGGAAATTTTATGTTTTTTAAATAATATAATTTTATTTTATTTAATATACTTTAATTTAAATCTCTTAATTTTTGAAAAGTAGTCATAATAGTTTTTCTTCCTTATGTAAATCAAGATTCATAAGGCTGCAGTTTTAGGTACTGAAATTCAGTTTCCGTAATAAGGTACTACAATCAAAAATGATTTGATAGAGCATTGTGTTAAAGCACTAAAATAATTTTTAAGTTTCATTAAAACCTTATGATTAATAATTCATTAACATATATAAACAATCAGTTTACGTTCAATTATCATAATTTTATAAACTGGCGTGTAGTGATAAAAAAGCTAACACTAAAGCATCGTAGAAGTGTTGCAAATACGCATCTACAAGAAATCATCATGTTTAAATTTTTCAGAGCTTAAAAACTGCATGAGGTGGTAGAATGTGAAAAAAGCTGAATGTTTGCTCAGGTGTTGGTTGTGCTAAAACACTATAGCTGAACAGAGCGTGTTTTGCCTAACATCCCTCATATTGTTCCTAGCACAATGTTAAAAACAATTAAAACTTGAGACATATTCCATAAGGGAAGTAATGCTCAGTTGTCTGAAGTCTGGAGTGACATATTAAATATATTTCACTAAAAAGACAAAATTTTTCGATAGCTCAGAGCTGAGTTACGAACCAGGGAAGCTTTCCACAACCTACTTGTTTCTTTATTGTATGTCATCTTAACTTTACGGAATATATTTTTGTTTTTTCCTTTTGTATACATTTCAAAGCACTGGCATATCTGGCCCTGAGTGGGCCCTGTATTAAATTTTCTAGGGGCCCTCTTTTGGAATATAGAAAAGAAATGATTCTATTAATAAAATTTATTTTAATGTGCCAAAATGCTACATCTTGGGGACCCTGTAGCTTGGGGGTCCCGTATCATTGATATTGCGGCAGCTACGCCCCTGTTTCAGAGCTCATAATTTTATATACAAAACACCCATTAATGAAAAAAAGAGATGCTTAATTTCAAACATTTTTTGGCATTTCAAATCCTCAACGTAGTCTTCAGGTACGTAACCAGTTTACAACCCTGTCGCCAGAAAGTTTGTGTTGTTTCGAATTATTGTAAGCCTGACCACAGGGGTAGGCATGAAGGCGATCGCGATCGACCGGTAAACCGCCAAGACATTTTGGGGGGATTACTTGAAGATTAGTAGTTAGTACTTATATGTCGAAATATTCAATATTAGCTGACAGTATGTGCACAGACTTTGACTATAACTACGATAACTGATTTAAGATGAAAATGTTTTATTTTTTAATGTATTTTGAATTGTTTGATCGTAAATCCATCATTTGATTTTATTGTATTTGAGATTATTATTATTATGTTTGTATGATGCGTTTCGCTTTAAATGAGGTTTTTGTGTTTTTGTTGTAGTTATGTAGGCAAGTGCATGTGTATGTTCTGCATTTATTATTAAGTTATAATAAATATTGGAGACCTTTTTTCTCTCTTAGCTCATCTCTCCTACGCCACTGGGTGGACTGCAACAACTTGAAAAAATTAGAAGTTGCCCATACCGTAGAAAATTTGCCCACCCCTGCTTTACCAGATATATGATGTTTATAAAAATTTGTGGTAACGTAGATAGAAAATATTTTTATAATGAACTTAGAATTGTGATGGATCTATACGCGGCTCTACTAACCCTTTCAGGACTCTTTAAGGAAAAAAATTCAACCAACTTTCACCGAGAGAAGAAAGCGTGATTGTGAAAATTAAGTACATTATATAAATTCTGTATTCGTGAGTTTTAGGAGTTAGTTGGTTAGTTGGAGAGTGAAGGATCATGAAATGATTAAGTGCAATCCGAGTTTATCAATTGAAAATTTTTGAGAGAGGATCTATCGTCGGTGATTAAATCCGGATAAGGATCGCCTTCCAGGACTCAAGTGTAGGACTTGACTTTATAAAAGAACAGGTATCGTGATCCTTATTTAAAAAGAAGTTTAGCTTATTAGGGCGCGGCGTAGTTTATATTGAGCTTAAGTTCTCGTGGAATCAGTTGAGGGTCCGTATTATTATCCCCAGGCTAACAAGTCTCACCTCCACGCTTTGCTATCTGATCTGTTATCTTAATTAGATTATTATTGTGTCTGCTTGATATTTTGGTGAATAATTAGAGTGAAACATGTCTACTGATTATTCAGTTCCTCCCACGTACCTAGCCGGGCCCGAGAGTAGACAAGGGGTCTCAGAGGGAAGCAGGAACCGACAGGCATTACAGAATTAAGTTGCCTTATGTTCCTTGAAATATATAAGGACCAGAAAATTTCTGTCCCTTTACCAAATCTTGAAAAGCCGAAGGATGCCGTTAGCAGAGTATTGGATTTTAATAACAGCGACAGTGCATTCTTTATTTAGAACAAAGATACCACATCATAAAGATGTCTCCCCCTCGAAAGAATTCTTTTAAGTAAAGAGGTTTAAGTGCAAGGATCCATTTGAAGTGAGCATGGAGTGTTTTCGTAGAGCCCATCACAATATATTGGTAACATGATGTGTGATATGGTAACGAGCGTTATAATACAATACATGGGGTAATTACTGCACAATAAACTGTAATGTTTGCGCTTCATATCCGGAAGTACACTCGTGTCCAAAATTAAGGTCTCAAACAGAAAAATCATGAAAATTGAAGAACTACTTACTGTGTTACCGCGAAATTTGGCACAGAGATATATTACAATGTAAGAAAGAATATAGCAGCATAACAATATGCAAACGATTTTAATTGTTAATTAAGATACAATTCATATAAAAAAGTGTGGAATCATGAATCAGAAATAAAGCATTTAACTTGGGAAAAGTGTGTATAATTTGCAGTGTGACCAATGTAAGCTGTTATGCAAGCCTCACAATGACATGCCATACTTTTTACAAGGGCATCAATAAGTATTTGTGGCAAAAAAGATCATTTTTCCACATGTGGGACTTTTAATCCTTGGGGATCATGGAAGTGGAGCTACCCTGAGAAATGGCCTTTTCTAGATCATCCCAAATATGTTCAATAGAATTCTGATCCGGAGATCTCGAGGGTCAATCCATTAGGCGAATATCTGCTGCTTCATGAAATTCGTCAAAGCTGTGAGTTCTGTGTGGCTGCACACTTTCGTCCATAAAAATGTAGTGTGAGCCAGTAGCACCCAGTAAAACCTCACATAGGCTTCTAAGATCTGATTTTTATAGCTCTGTGAGTTGGTAGTACACGCTACGAAAACATTCAGGGGTGTACGGGAGCACAACAATAAGCCACCATACACAAGCAATCCTTTGGCACCAAATCTGTCAATTTCTATTATATAGGAGGGAGGAAAGCGAACCCCATTTTCTCTCCTGGTGAAGACTCGATAAGAATCACTTTGTCTGGTTCATTTCGACTCATCACTGAAAAGAACATACCCCTTCTTGAGATGTCTACGACTGTTGTTTCCGGCTTCACAATATCCTGTCTTTCCTGTTGGATGAAGTCAAAGACTGGAAGCCAGGCGTAAAGAATGGTCTCTGCAAGACTGCTGTAGACTATTTGCCTAGAACTTCTTTTTCCAGATACATTAGCAAGGTCACGAGCAAGCTGAGGAATCATTTTCTGCCTATGCTATCGCGCCCTTCATGCCAAGTAGTGATCTTAAGGTGACTGCCTACGTTGAAAATGTGGTTTTTCGACCACATAAGGCAATTTTTTTTTATATCAAAATATTATAGTTTGAACATTTTTCTTTCCAAAACAGTTTTTCTTTTTCCTTAACACAAAATAGAAATTATAAGTTAGAGTGATTTTAAAAAACATCACTCTCTGCTAAAGGGAACCGGAAGTAGCATTTCGAAACCGGAAGTTGCAGAAAATTGCAATTTTTAACTCAAATTTTACAGTTTCTCTCATTTTTTTAATTTATAAAATATATTTCCGTAATTTTTCTAGCGTTTAAGCCATTACTTTACTATTAGTGTAGTTATTTCTTGCTAAAAATTGGCAACATACAGTCTGTTTACATTCTAGCTTGTGTTTTTCTTAAGCTATATGTTTGGTCTCTTTTTCTCCCAAAAATTGATATTTTACTTTAAAAATTTGCTTAAAAGTTTTTTAAAACATTCTAAATATGGGCCATAATTATAAATCTCGCCCAAAAAAGCGAAAGTTTTCCGGAAATCAATATAGAAACAAACGTTCAAGTATAGATGCTCAAGATACACCTACTGGAAGTAACATTGAACGGAAAACTGCAAGTGCATCAAAGCTTGAAGTTGTGAATGATAATTTCTCAGAAAAAAGTTCTGGGAATTGTAATGAAATATTCGGACATCAAATATTTGATATCACCACTTTGCTTTCTGTTTTTTCAGTACTCTGTTGTCCAATTTGTTTATATGATGAACTCAGTTTGACAGAGGACTCTAGGTATGGAATATGCTCAAACTTTTCCATAAAATGTAAGAACTGTGATTTCTTAAAAGGCTTCACTTCATCGGAAAAAATCAACAATAATTTTAATCTGAATACTCTGATTGTTTTTGCCTTAAGAGTTATTGGAAAAGGGTAAACTGCTGGAAATAAACTGTTCGGTATGTTGGACTTGCCTTTCCTTTCCAAAAAAGCTTTTCGAAATCAAGAATTAAAGATTCAGCAGGCTGCATCTATAGTTTCTATAGAAAGCATGAAAAATGCAGCAACTGAGGTAAAAGAATTAAAAAACTCGCCCAAAGAATCATTAAGCTGCTGTGGCGTGTCGATGGATGGGACTTGGCAGAAGCGTGGCTACTCGTCTCACAATGGTTGTGTCAGTTGCATATCCAATGACACAGGAAAGATTCTGGACATTGAAATAATGTCACATTTTTGTAGAACGTGTTCAAATCTGACTAAAGTTCCAGGTGCTGCTTCTAATACACATGTTTGTTTCAATCATAAGGGTTCTGCTTCAAGCATGGAGACTGTTGGAGCATATCGCATATTTGAGCGATCAGAGAATCTACGTAAATTACAGTACACGGATTACTATGGTGATGGGGATTCCAAAGCATATGAATCGGTAAAAAATATGTATGCTCCTAATACAATTAACAAACTAGAATGCATTGGTCACGTGCAGAAAAGGGTTGGGACTCATCTCAGAAAATTAAAAAAGTCGGTGAAAGGATTGGGAGGAAAGGGAAAATTGACGGACAATTTGATCGATAAATTGCAAAATTATTACGGAATAGCAATTCGCAGTAATACAAACAATTTAGCAAACATGCAAAGCACAGTTATTGCTGCGTTTTACCACTGCTGTTCCAGTACCGAAAAGCCTATGCATGGTCAATGCCCAACTGGAACCGATAGTTGGTGCAAATTTCAAAAAGCAAAGGCACTAGGTAAAATATTCACCGCTAAATCCCCTGGACTTCCACAAAATATTATAAATATTGTGAAACCACAATACTTAAAACTGTGTGATCAAAAACTTTTAGAAAAGTCTTTGCATGGAATGACTCTGAACGCCAATGAGAGTTTCAATGGTGTTCTGTGGAACATAGTTCCTAAACAAAACTTTGTTGAACTTCAAACTTTACAATTAGGGGCATATATAGCAGTTTTACAATTTAATGAAGGTGCTAGTGGCTTATTAAAAGTAATAAATAAGCTGGGATTAAATGTTGGTAGTTATATGGTACGCGTATTAAAATTGTATGACTATCGACGGATTAACGACGCAAAAAGACATTCACTACCCTTTACAAAATTGAAAAGGAAACAAACACGAGCTCACCGAAAGAAAAAAGGGTTACGGCAGGAAGAAAAGGAAGGTGTAACATATCATCCTGGTGAATTTTAGAAAATTTTGTAGAGTATGTATACCTTTTTACATTAACATAAAACTTTAAATGAGTTTTTCTCAAAATTATGTTTTCGAAAGAAACTTCTTACGAGATGCATGATATTTTAAGAACAAAACAAGATAATTCTTTAAAATTTTGTGTGAATGTTTTTTGTACTATTTTTCATAAAGTGAACCAAAAGTTTTGTTGTAGGTTGAATAGTTTTTCATTTAGTGTAGTTTTTATGAAGAAAAACCTTAAAAAATATCAAAATCTTCATATTATAATGTATAATTGCCTGTAATTTTTTTGTATTTTAATATTTCTCTTAGATTTTGGTTCATTTTAAGAAGCACCATAGTATGTATGTTGTGTATAAAGGAAATTAAGATAACTGCATTAGAATGTTTTGTACAGTGTTTCCCGTTTTAGTATAAATTTGGTAAAATTTCCTTCAAAACAACCAATTTTTCTAAAAGTACAATAATTATTTTAAAATGTTTATGTATTTACATATTTTTTTCTATTTTTCTTCCTAAAAATACTCAATTTGTTTCAAAAAATTGTTTTTTTTTTTTTAAATTTGGGTCCGAAGGTAGGCAGTCACCTTAAGCAGATGTTGATAACCTAAGGCGAGCTTGGCTGACCTTCTTGGAGACAGTAACACTTGTTTGGAATTGATTTTATAGCCTGAGGACCACTTGTAACCATCGAAATACCTTCGCTTGAAACTGGCCAGCTTCAAGCCTTTCAACGTCTCTCTATCTCAAGTAATCATCTAAACGAGTATGAGAAGTCATTCTCACTACAAACAGACTAACATGTTTATTTTGATGCAATATTCACAAAACTTGAGGCCAAGTTCCCATATATATGCATGAAAGTTCTCAATTCAGTAATTCTGCCAAAAGGAACACTGAACAATATTTTTTTCCTAAACTGAAAGTTGTTATTGTACTACCCGTTCTTCAAAATATATAAAATACAAATTTTTTAGTTTTCCTGGAGGCATTCTAAAATTATGACGAAAAAGACGTTTGTGACATTAATTTGGAACATAAGTATAGATGGTGCAGCAGTAAACAGCAATAGCAGTATGCATTGAAAATATTTGCTTGAGGCATGGCATGGCATACACAAGAATGTCCCTTTCATATTTGAATACCGCATTCAGCATAGTATTCAGCCAACTAGATTATTGTTTATCTTTTTGTGGACCTGGTTGATGCCATTCATTTGATTGAAGCATTAATGCAGGCTTATAGGTCAATGCCTACGTTGCATAAGTTCAAAAATTCATCTGCATCATTTTAATATCTATGGATGAGGATAGCAAAAGATGTATACCGGTGACAATTCAAATCTATAACTTAATATGAGACAATTCTTGTTGCCAGAGTATGAGGTTCAAGTAAAATTGAACCGAGTAAAAAAATTCTTTGTCTTAAAAAATAGTATTTCTGCTGACGCATTATTCTAAAATAGTTTTGATTTACAAAATAATTTTTAAAAATTTAACTAATCAATATCCTCCCCCCCCCCCTATTTTAGAGACTACCATACTTCACTTTATTTGAAGATCCATATTTTTCGATGAGAAAAATCCATTATTCTTAACAAGAGATTATTCCATACCTTCTGAATTCAACGGAAATGTTATATTGTGTTTTATGTATCGTTTCAAACCACGATCTGAAGTTAATAAAGCATTCTATTGTGCCACAGTCTAGATATCATAAATAGTTTTTTGTTTGTGGAAGAATTTGAATGACTTCAACGACATGGACTGAAGAGTTTTTTCGAGTGAATAATTTCGAGCACAACTTTTTTCAAGAATTAAACTATTTGATAGAAATAATAACTAAACTTTTTGAACCTAAGAAATAAATTTAAGATTTAAATATCTTTTATTGATAAAATGAAGAAAAAGTGTTTGCTTTGTTAGAGAGATCTGGCCTCTGAGATGAATATTTTACATTCAAAATCGTCATTGTAAGCCCTTACTACCATCAAGCCTATTTAATTGAATTTTTTAAAGATATAACAAAGGTTAACTTCCTTTTTTTAATGCTGTGTTTAATTATATACAGTAAAATTATAATATTATTTCTAAAGTTAATAATGCTTTAGTAGTTTCTTATATTTAAGGCGATATGGTACCCTAAAAATCATCAACCTGTCGAAAGGTTTTATTGGTTTATTTGATACCCCTCGAATCTTTATAAATATGCCTGCAAAATTTCAAAGCTTTTCCTGCATTTCTTATCAAGTTATGGAGCAACATTTGATGCTGGACTGCAACTACCACGCCCTCATTTCAGATCATCTGCTAGAAAAGAACCTGATAAAAAATAAATAAATTATTTTTTCCTGCGCGTCAATGAGACTGGCATTATATATGCAGAAACAAATCATTTCAAGAAAGAATTGTGCAATTCATACAAAAATTCTATTTTTTGTGGATTGTTTATTGAAGAGAAAATAGATTTTGTCGAGATTAAAAAGTCGTGCGTGCTTTTTATGATATTATTATGAATGAAATTAAAACTTCAAAACGGATTCTTGCAAAGCACAAATACTAAATCTCATTTTGCTAATTCAGATAATTAAAAATCTAATTCGCAAGAATAGAAAGACTCCCATTTTTATATATTTGTTTTTGGTAATATATATATATATATCCCATGTGTGTGAAATTCAACACTTTTATTATTAAAATATTTTTAGATATTTATTTAAACAAATGCACAGATGCCAGTGTTTCTCAAACTGTGGGGCGCGATAACCCTTCAAGGGGGCGCGAGTATATCGAAAAATCAAAAATAAAAGATTATTTAAAAAATTATTAATTTACTGAAAGTAAGCAAAACAAAATACATTCTGACATAATAAATAAGAAGATACACATTCACTAATATAATACACTAATAAATTTATCAGTAGTAAATGAAGAGCAAGTTTAATAAATAACACTGATTCACATGGGGTTGTCATATACAAAAATTATATTCAAAATTTAATATTTATCTGGATGATTTGTGCGGTTATAGTGTTAATTATTACACCATGATTAAACATATTATGGATAAGTTTACATCCATTTTAGGAAGGTAAAAGTATTAAACATCTTTATTCCGCTCAATCCGTTACTATATTATTATTTCCCTAGTTAATTTTACAGTTCTCTCATTAAATCAATCATCCGATTCTTTCATTGCCAGATACAACAGGATAAAAGGCCACTAATCTGAACTTAAAAATATAGATATAAATTATTTCTCTGACAAATAGAACTAAATACACCACTCCCAATGAAGTTCTCGTTGAAAGAGGAATAACATACCCAAGCTCATCTGCTTTCCTTCATCATCAACACCTGTTAATACACGGTTTATATTTAAAGTCGTATTGTAGCTTCGGTATCAAATTACATTATTATTGCACTCAATACAATGTTATTGTATGAGGGGGGGGGGGTGCGCGAAGAAAATTATGATAGAAAATTGAGTCGCAAATACTGAAAGTTTGAGAAGCACTGCTTTTAGCAGTTCTTAGATTTTGATATATTTTATTTATAAATTGTTATTTGATTTTGCTTTCATTCGTGTACAATATTTAACATGCGAAGGCTTTTAAAATCATGGAAATAAATAAAGGCATAAAAATCTTTTTACATGTTGTGCATTAGCTCTAAGCATGGAATTACCTCTGAAGTGCATGTATTTATTTTTTAAAAAATTATTAAGAAAATGCCAAATAAAATATTGATCTTTCATTCGTTTTCTTCTATATTTTCATTATGCCAGTATACTGTTTAATTGTTCTACATTTGTGCAATTTTTTTATGGTAAGCAGTTTTAAATAAGTTAATTAACATTTCATAAAAGTTTCAGACTATTCGATGAATATTATGTCATGCTATTCATGGAATGAAAACTTCAAACTCATTTTTCTCCATGTTGAATTTTTGTACATATACTGTTATTCAAAACCCTAAGGATTTTTTGACAATGGAAGTAAGGGTTTGAAATTTTTCATACATGTTTTGAAATGTATGTTTTGTAAAATTGTGCATGGAATTAGCTCTAACATATTTAGTACTTTTTCTAAAAAATTTCAAAATCAAAATTAATGTTTTTTTGAGAATTTTTGGAAGTTTTACTACAAAAAAAGTAATAAAAAATTAAGGAGCAGCAGCAGAAAAAAACCCATGCACACTTTTATGTTGTTTTTTATAA
This sequence comes from Trichonephila clavata, assembly GCA_019973975.1. NCBI lineage: Eukaryota > Metazoa > Arthropoda > Arachnida > Araneae > Nephilidae > Trichonephila > Trichonephila clavata. The sequence goes on from BMAO01019254.1 coordinate 16,643, forward strand.
GATACTTGGAAAAATTTTTTTGAAAGAAAAGAGACTTATTTAAAAAAACCTTAGGAATCTAAAAAATGCTTGAAAAAGTGCAAAAAATTTAGATTTTGCAAACATTTTGCAACAAATTAAAATTTTTTGTATGGAATTATCATTAAATATTAACCTTTATAAAATACAATTAAAACTAAATATCAAATATTAAAAATGAAAAAAATTGTGAAGATGGTACCATATCGCCTTAAAATATTTTATGTCTTTTCTACACTTAGAATATTATATGTCTCTAATAAAGTTTAAAGTCTCAAAATTTTTTTATGTCATTTCTAAAGTTTAAAATGTTCTATATAATTTCCAAACTTTATAATGCTTTACGCCGTCCCTAAAGTTTAAAGAGTTTTATGTTATTTCTGTGTTACATAATAACTCCTGAGTACCAAATGTAGTTATTCGTGACACTACTTTTTGTAACGATTACGTAGAATAAAATAGCATATATATATATTAGTCAAATAAAGGAATAAAACATGTGCGTGACAAAATCTACTTGTTAAATATCAAGTGTTGGAGGCTTTTAATCTGAGAAAAAAAAATTCATGTTTTAAAAACAGAAGGGGGGGGGGAGGGTGGAGATAGTGTACCTAAAGGCATTAAATATAGAAATACACCGATATTTAATATTTTTTGCACTTGATATATTTAAGCGTTGCGAAGTTATATATTCTAAGAAACACGAAAAACAACATTTTGCTGATTTTTGAACTATTATTTAAATATTTTTTCCTTGTTTGATTATTTGGTGGCAAGAAGAAAGATTATAAATCTGTAGTGTTGATTCAGATTCAACAAGAATTCAATAAAAAGATTAATTCAATGTTTAAAATAAATTTATTATTGTTTTAGATTATATTTAATAATATAATTAAGTTATTTACAATAGCAATTTTTTTTATCTCACACAACTTAAATCCCTTTAAGATGTCCTCCTAATACATAATAAATAAGAAATATAGAAAGGTATTTAATGGCATTTTATTCAAATGGATTTTCCCCATTGTATAGACATAGAACAGCATTAGATGGTAAACAATAACTTTTTCTACACTATATAACTTTAACTAAATATTTAAATTTAAAGGTATCAATGATTAATAATATCTATACTATAAAAAACACACTTTTGAATAATAACTATATCCACCCTACTAATTAAATATTGCTTTCATTCTTAAGAGTAATTAAAAAAGGAAAAAAACCTCAGTCAAGAAAAAAAAAAGATAATTATAAATTAACACAGTCAAGAGTGGTGATTTTACTACCCTGTGTAAGATATTTTGAGTAATTTATTAATATTTCCTTTATCCATTAATTACGTAAGCATTTGTTTCAATTTCATAAATGCAAGATACCCTCCCCCCCCTCTAAGAAATATGCAAAAAAGAATCCATTATCCGTATTACTCTCATAATGATAATCCGAGGGGAAAAAAAAAAGAGTAGCACAATTTTTTTTAATGTATTTACTTTTCTTTCAATCGTAACCTTGCTATAAGAATATTTCTTCCCTCGTATAATTAAATATGAATAATTTTTTTCGTTTTTCCCAGTAAATGGATGTTTTAAAAATATTTCTAAAGCAATTAATATCTTCTGAAGTATAACTACTCATGTTTAATTTTAATTATACGATAACTCCAATCGATCTCTGTCTTCTTCGTGAAATAAATAGACAATGAAGGCTTTGAATCCCCTCCCCACACACACACAAAGAAATTTGATAAACTAGAGTTTTTCTTAACATCTACAGCAGGGGTGGGCAGACTTTTCCTGGGTACGGGCTACTTCCAACTTTTTCAAGGTGTTGTGATCCACCCAATCTCCAGATTGTTTGGCAAGTGTGCCACAAATACGTTTTTTTTAGTATGCACATTTTAGGTATTAGTAATGGTGGTCCCCCCAAAATGTCTTTGCGGTCCACTTGTCGATCGCGATCGACTTAATGCGTACTCCTGATCTACAGTATTAAATGCCATGCTTTTACATCTTTATATGCAGGGCCGCCGCGTGGGTATTAAGCGCCCTTGTTCAAGTTGAAATTCGGCGCCCCTTTATGGGGTTCTGTTGCGCTCTTATAAAGTGCTACAAATAAAATGTGAAATACTCATTTATAGTATTCGAAATTTGACTTTTGAACTGAAAAGCTTTAAAATTATAATATTAAAACACGTTTCTCTTATTATTTTTTTTTATTATTACATAAATTTTAAAAAACAAACAAAGCAAAAATGATATAAAATTTTTAAAGTAAAATATAAAAATTAGAAAATATATTCAAATATTGATTCTCCTAGCTTTAGCAGCTACAAATGCTCCTATCAATTCCTTTATAAATCCATAATTTCCTCCAAAATTTCGCTCTCTATGGATAAAATTGACATGTCCGATAATCTCTCCTGCGCCATAGTAGATCGCATGTAGTCTTTTTTTTAATTTTAAGCTTTGAAAAACTTCGTTCTCCAGAAGCCACCGAAACTGGCAGGGTTAAAGAAATCCGTAAAGCTATTGCAATATTTGGAAATGTACCGATAAGATTGTTTTCATAAATATAATTCAAAACATCAATAGGTGACATATGCTCTTTGGTAAAACATCGCAAATATTTTATTTTTTCGAAAAAATTTAATCCATCAATGTCCTTCTCATTAACATTTTTAGTATCCGTTAATTTTTTTGAGAACATGTTTCTAAAAAAATATTTATTGCACTAAATAAAAAAAAAATTAATTTTCATTTCATTTACAAAATGTATGGTATGACTTTCTTTCAATATACTATTTGAAAGTCGAAAGCCCATTTATGTCATTTACAACTAAATAAAAATTCAGGTAAAGAAGTTAATTTAACTGAAAATTTAGAAACAATATTTTTTTTCAGAAAAATTATTTTTCTGAATTCAGTGTTAAATTTTTTCTTCTTTCTGCTGATTCAAAATATTTAAGTAAATTAAACCAATATTAATACAAATTACTGAAAGGCATTTGTTATAAGCAATTGAAATATTGAAAACACACACATCTCAGGTACATAATAATTATAAACATTTAATGAAAAAGCTATAATTATTAGTATTTTTTATTATTATTTGGAAATTGAAATTGTACATCAGAAATAGATATATCAAATTCTGCCCAATTAAGGGTAAGATTTATCTGGGATTTATAGAGATAAATAAAAAGGTGCTTTTTGAATTATTTTGTTAAGAAAGATAAAAGTTTTTCTTAATTTGTTTTTCTTAATTTGTTAGACTAGACGTTACTAACCGAGGAAGTTTAAGGTAAAACCTAACTAAATTTATGCTAGTTATTAAAAATTTGTAACTAAAGCGTCATAAAAGCCTTTGTTTTTACTCTCTTATTCTGTGTAACAGGTACTAAATTTTAACTTTTATCTAATAAATGTTTAAAATTAACATGTATTTTTTAGTTTTTCATACAACACTTCACTACAGATAGAAAAGTAAGAGTGTTTTTAAAATAGCAGCAGCTACCACAGTATACCAACTATCCAAAACACATCTGAAGTTCATGAATTTGCAAAAATTCAATATTAAGTAAGCAAGGACCCAGATCGAAAAACATGACAAGTTTGAGATCCTCTGTTCCAAGCTATGGTGCTGACGCGTACTGTTTTTTATTTCATAACTCAATATAAATGTTATTTAAACTCTACAAAATATATATTGTGTTACAGGTACTCAGCTACTCTCTTCTATAAACTTGCAAATTTTCTGCCTGTAAATTAATGTTTACATAGAAATTTTTAATAATTACAAAACAACCTGATTGCTGTGTATATTTAAAAAAAAATTCTGATTGCAATTCATTAAAATTGCTTTCAGTTTAATTGGTAGAGGAATATCTAAAATTTAAATTTTGCAATTTCTTTGTCATTTGGTTGAATTGTTTGGCAATGTTTGTAGGTTTATGCATAAAAAATTTACAAATTTAATGAAAATTTTTGCAATAATACTTATGTAAGAATATTTTTTGATCTTTGTATGTTTGAAAAGTTACATCGTATGCATACCTTACAAAAGATAGTAGCATTTTTTAAGAACTGTTATTTAACTCTTTTTTTAAAAAAAATAATATTGTGCAGATATAATGCTTGACATGAATTTTTTTTTTCGTAAAAGTTAATGTACATCACGTACTGTTCCGTAACGTACATAAAGTTCATTAACAATTTTTTGTAGTTTTTTCTTTTTTGTCTTATATTGGCTTATATTTAAGATATTAAGATTGTGGAATGTTCGAAGAACTGTTGTATATCAGTTGATTTTTTTCCCAATGATACTCTACAGCTATGAAAAAATAAAATATCGTGTACATAAAATAAAAAATTCTCAAAAATGAACCCCCCCCCCCTTCTTTTTTGTGATCTGAAGTAAATTTCAAATGCTTTACGATACTAGTAGGGTATTCCAGAGTAATACATTTCTCAAAAAGTAAGAATAATTTTAACATAAATGTGTGTATTTCAGTAACCAAATGTTCAGTGAATAATCTGGTTACGATAAATTTGAATTTTTAAATCTTTGTAGGATACAAGACATACACAGAGTTAAATTCAGAATATGATGAATTGTGCAAATATAAATCACATCACAAACGTTGTACAAAAAGGTAAATGAAATTTTCAACAAAGAATAATTCTACAAAATTAAGACAAAAAATTTCATATTAACCAGCTTTTCTATCATGTACACATGTTGTAAACATTAATTTACAATCAACTTTTGTTTCCTAATTTATTATGAAAGCAAATCGTTCTGTTTCTGAAAGCTAGTTTTCTGTAGTATCACTTGAATCAAAAATATTTTACTGCATTTATTTTCATTATTTTTTTTATAAAGAAAAATTTAGAGAATTTATAAAATAAAGTGAATTCTAGACTGGAAATCGGTATATTTTCAAGAAAGAACCAGTTGTTAGTGAAACAAGATATCGAAAGTATCAGACACCTACTTGATATGAGCTTCCAGGAAAAAGGTCCCCCATCCCAGCAACAGTCACGTTAAGACTGTCATGCTCCAATTAATATTTTTTTATATTATTTAAATCAATTTTACACACACGCATTAACATTTCTCATTTCTTCAAAAATCAAGAAATATTATAGATATTATTAATTTATTTATTTTTATTTCTATAGCTCAGTGCAAAAGTGCCACCAGTGTCAAAATATCAATGCTAGGAATTAAACTTTTGAAGTTCGTGAAAAAACCCTCAGTACCAGTATTACCTTAAATACTACTTTTGGAATTTCCTCTCTCTCTCTCTGTGTGTTTACAATAATAATTAAACTTCATAAAACTGTTCTTCCATAGAAAAGTGTGTTTTTGGAAGATGTATTCAAGCAAAGAAAACAAGTATTGATGCATATTAATCAACATAAAAGTACTATAAAAGTCCATTGAAATATATATATATATATATATATATATATACCAGCTGTTACCCGCCCGCTTCGCTGGGTATTTCATGATGTTTTATAAATTTTTACTGCTTATATATATGTATAAATTATTGATATCTAAGTCCTAGCATTAAGAATTCGATTGAATTGAAAAATATACTTATACCTGTAACTGTCACCTGTTGATAAAAAAAAAGGGCAGAACTCATCTAATTTGTATTTTCTAAAAATCTCTAAAATTGAATCATAGAATGATGTTTGCTCTTTCGTAACTCAAAAACCAAGTGGATTCCCGCAAAACCAATTTTCGGTGGATCTCTACTCCGTAAATTGAACATGCAAGCCAAATTTCAAGTCTAAATCTAACAGAAAAAAGCAAAAGTTTTACTATAAATATCCCCGTAATCCCGTTGAGAGCCGTTTTCCAAAATTACTGCTCTTAGCGGATTTCAATTCAACAAAAGAAAAATGCAAACCAAATTTCATTATTATAGTCCTTGTAGCTCGAAAAAAAGTAATTTTTTTTGTCAATACGTCCCAGTAACCCCCTGCAACCCCCCAGAACGTGATTTGCTTAAAATTTATTCTTAGTGGATCCCTATTCAACAAAAGAAACATGCTTAACAAATTTCAAGTATATGGGTCTAACAATTAAAAACAGGAATTTTTTTCTGTAACTCCTCTTGACCCCTCGCAAACATCTTTGGGGGTCAATTTTCATTTTACTCTTTGTTAGAGGAACTCTATTTCATGAAAGGAACATGCCTACCAATTTTCAAGCAGGATGATCAAGTAGTTTAAAAATGGAAATATTTATCGATTACGCCTCTTAATCTCCCGAAACTAAACTTGGTAGTTGATATTCGCGAAACCCATTTTGTAGCGGTTCTCTACTTTACGAAAGGAATCTGCTTATCAAGTTTCAAGACTGTAGGTCTAACAGTTTAAAAATGGGGATAATTGTCTATAACGCCACTTAAGCCCCCGCAACGCCACTTCTGGGTCAGTTTTCACAAAACCCATTTTGTAGGGGAATTGCACTCTATGAAAGGAATCTGCTTAGCAAAATTTGAAGACTGTGCGTCCAATAAATTAAAAATGTAAAAAAATAATCAATAACGCCCCTTGAACCCCCGCAACACCACCTAGGGGTCGATTTTCACAAAACACATTTTGCAGTGTATTTCTATCCTATGAGAGGAATCTGCTAACCAAATTTCAGGACTGTGAGTCTAATAGTTTAAAAAAAGAAATAATTATTTATATCTGCCCTTAACCCCCCCGCAACACCCCTTGGGGTTCAATTTTCTCCAAACCCGTTTTGTAGCGGATATTTACTCCATGAAAGAAACATTCCTACCAATTTTCAAGCAGACAGGTCAAATAGTTTAAAAACGAAAATATTTATCTCTTACGCCACTTATTCCCCTGCAACGCCACTTAGAGGTCTGTTTTCACAAAACCTTCTTATAGCTGATCTCTACTCTATGAAAGAAATCTCTTTATCAAATATAAAGACTGTGCGTCTAATAGTTTAAAAATGGAAATAATTATCTATAACGCCCCTTAAGTCCCCTCAACGCCACTTGGGGGCAATTTTCCCGAAACCCATTTTAAGCGTATCTCTACCCTATGAGAGGAATCTGCTTACTAAGTTTCAAGACTGTACGTCTAATAACTTAAAAATAGGAATTTATAACGCCCCTTAAACCCCCGCCCCCGCAACACCACTTGGGGGTCAATTTTCCCAAAACCCATTTTGTAGCGGATATTTACTCCAGGAAAGAAACTTACCTACCAATTTTCAAGCAGGTAGGTGAAGTAGTTTAAAAACGGATATATTTATCTATTACGCCCCTTAATCCCCCGCAACGCCACTTAGAAGTCTGTTTTCACAAAACCCGTTTTGTAACTGATCATTATTCTACGAAAGGAATCTATTTATATCAAATTTAAAGACAGTGCGTGAAATAGTTTAAAAATGGAAATAATTATCTATAACGCCCCCAACGCCATTTGGGGGTCGATTTTCACCAAACTCATTTTGTAGCTTATCTCTACTCTCTGAAAAGAATCTGCTTACCCAATTTCAAGATTGTACATCAAGTAGTTTAAACATGGAAACAATTATTTATAACGCCCCTTAACCCCCCGTAACGCCCCTTGCGTTTCGAATTTCGGAAAATCCGTTCTTAGCTGATGTCTACTCTATGAAAGGAACATGTCTACCAAATTTCAAGTCTGTAGGTTGAATAGTTCCAGAGATTTCGTGATTAGTCAGTCAGTCAGTGAGTCGCTCTCTTTTCTCCTTTATATATATATATATATATATATATAGACAAAAATCTTAAAATTAGATGATGTAACACGGAAAATTTACAAAATAAAAAAATATTTTTAATTAGATTTCATTTCGCTGGACATTATTTTCACTGCCTCTTTTGTAAAGGAAAGCAAATAATAAATGTATGTTTTGATTTTATTTTAATATGATAAAAAGGTTTGTACATTTTTTTAAGTCTCAAGGGAAAATACAAAATAAATCAATAGTAAATTCATAACTACCATTTGCAGTTTTAAAGAAATGAAGTAAAATTGAAGAAATTACTGATTTAAAATTGCGTCAACTCTCTCTCGTTGAAAAAAAAGTGATTTCCGGAAGGCAGTGGCGTAGCTAGGTATTTAAAAGCCCTGGTGCAAAAAAAAAAAAAAAAAAAAAAAAAAAAAAAAAATGAGGGCTCTATCTTGGGTGAATTCTATCAAGTATAAAAATATGGGAATATTTTAAATATATACAAGCTACAATTTTTATTACTTACTGTCTTCTCTTTCTTGGCGTTGTTTGCGCTTAAACGCACCCCACTTGGTTTCTTTCTTTTTTTTTTAATCTATAATTTTAGTTTCATAATTTATCTAATAGGATTTGTATGTTCTCGAGTATTTACTGACGTTAAAAGGATGTAGAAACGAAATGCTACGCTATAAAACGTCGTTGGAGAATCCCTAGCTATTAATTTATTCGGGAGGATCGAACTCACATCCAACAGATGGCTTAGAGCTACAAAATGGTCCACCGAGATAGACAGGAAATGATAAAAAAATATGCATGAACAAGAAAATTTAATACATTATTATTATAATTATTTTTTAAAAAAAACATATCTGCAAAAGAGCAGAGGAGGGAGACAAAATTACATCGGTAAAATTACATCATACGAGAAGATTGCGAAATATTAAACAGGAAACTAGCTTATTATGAATCATATTGTTATTAAAAATAGAATTTAACTAGGAAGGAATTGCTTCTTGTGTAGGTTTTTAAGATGTAATAATAAGTATGGTAAGATTTTTCATGGAACTTGAGGTTTATTTTCAAATAACAGTCTGTAAAAAAAAAATGAAAATATTGAAAATAACAAGAACTTTTCAATAAGTAAAGTTCGCAACACTGAACAAACAACGAAAAGAATTTAGGTGAAATCCCTACAAATTTGAAATTACTTTCAACTGAATTGCGACGATTACAGTTATGTTGCAACATTTTATATTTATATCTTAAATTTGGAAGAAATCGCAAATTCGGCTGCCCTTGTGTATAGATATCCTGCTTAGAATCTAAAGGAATTCATGATACCAAAAAGAGTGTTGTAGGAAGCGATAAAGCAGTGCTTCTCAAACTTTCAATATTTGCGACCTAATTTTCAGTCATAATTTTCATCGCGCCCCACTTCTTACAATAACAATGGACTGAATACAATTATAATGTACTTTGATGGTAAAACTGCGATGCAATACAACTTTAATTATAAACGCACTAATTAGATAAATATTAAGTTTTGTAAATAAATGTTGTATATGACAAGCCCAAGAGAGTCACTGTATTAATTACTGAACTTGTTTTCAATTGAATATTGAAAAATTAATTATCAAATACTTTGTGCAGAACTGATACATTTATAAGTAGTGCGCATTATATCAGTTTGAATGTGTATTTTTTTTATATAAGAATGTATTTAACTTGTAATTATTTTAAATTGTAAATTCTTTTATCAAATTGATAATTATTTTAAACCTTTTGTTTTCGATTCTTCGCAATACGTTCGACCCCCAATTAGGGTTATCACGCCCTCCTGGTAGGGCGCGCCACACAGTTTGAGAAACGCTGCGATAAAGATTTTATTTCGAGTTTTGAGAACAATTTAATAACAGTATACATGAAGCAAAATATGACTTGGAGAAGAAAAACCAAGCGATTTACATAATTTGAAAAATGTATATATATTATCATTGAAAACAAAAAGCAAACAAAACAACGATGTTGAGCCACAACATCTCAGCGTATAATGAATAAAAATTTATGCCGATACAAATCATTCCCAATTTCTGTTGTTACATGATACAAATTCTTAGATTTGAACACGTTCCGTATAATAGCGCGAACTCCACACGGAACGTGTTTTTATTGTTGATATCGAATATCAAATTTTGTTTTACACAGACGAAAACAAAATTAAAATATAAAAAAATAGAATCTTATTTTATTGCTAAGAAATATAAAACATGCAGAATTGCAACTTTTTTATCAACAACTTTTATGTAAGTAACATTAAATTAAAAAAAACTATAAGTACTATAAATTTTGGCGCCCCTGCCCCAGGCGCCCTTGTGCGGTGAACAATTTTGCCACCCCCAC
>BMAO01019255.1:0-22023 GCA_019973975.1 Trichonephila clavata
ACACTTTACCTGTGAGTAACAGCACCTGGCAGCTGGTCCAAATGATCATTCTATGTTTTCTAATGAGAATGCAGATCCTAAATCATAGTAAAAAGCTTATTAGTGTTCTTTATTTCTAAGTTTGGTAAATTTTCTCACAGATTTAAAAAAATTTCATGAAATATGCTCTTATATCCCGATTAAGATAAGTTTCCCTGTTTTGAATTGCATTTAAGTATTTTTAAAGCATTCTATTATATAAAACGATATTGACTTCTTCAAGTTATATTTATTTTTCATTTAAAATATAAGGGTTGCCCAAATGAAAAGGGACAAGTAGGAAGAAAAAAACAATTTAATGGAATTCAAATAAATCGCAATGGGCGCTGAAACACAGATTCCATCTTTTCGACAGTAGGTCTATACCTTCGCTGTAGAAAGATCGTGGGTGATTCTCGAAGAAGTCCTGCACAGTTCCTTCACTTCTTCCAAATAGAAGCGTAATATTTTCTTGAGAGGAAAAGTGTGGAAGTTTCAAGGAGACAAACCCGGACTGTACGTTGGGTGTTCCAATACTTTTCAACTGAATGTTTTAAGGTTGTCTGGGTCTCACGGGAGCGTTTCTGCCTGCATTGTCATGGAGACCTGACATCGTTTGCTTCTTTCAAGAAACTTTTTCGAACTTAGCGGTATTTCCCATAGACTGACCCATTCGCTGATAGATACTCGCATGCAGCTCCCCTTCAGCAATCAGAAACCATAATACCATGCATTGTTCCGATATGGACGCATCCATGAAGAGCTTTACTTTTGATCTATTTCCTTTACCTCGAATAGGGTTCATTATTGCACATGGTATGCGGTGTACACCTCCCACCTCACTTTATATCCTTTTTCGGTGGCTTTCCGTGGCCGCGGTAGCCAAGTCGTCAAGGTATCAGATCGTGACTGGCGTGTCAGGAACTCGAGCCCAGTGCCACTGAAGACCCACCGTGTAGGGGAGCTAAGCATGTTACATCTGTCGAAAGCTCAAACATCCTCCCGTTGGTGTGGTGTGGTAGTTAGGAGAGGGGGTGCCAGCTTAGGTGTCATCCGCGTCATTTGACCATGGTTCAAAATTACGAGGTCCGTCGCCGAAAGCCCTCGTGTAGTTGAACAGTGCGACGTTAATATTCACTCACTCAGTGGCGTTCCTATAGCTACAATCGTTCTGACACAACTACACGTGTCCACTTTTGATTTGAGTAAATCATATCATTTGATTTAAATTTTAAGTGAAAAAGGTTATTCTTTTCATTAAATACCATGGAAATTGATTTGTTATATTTTTTTTAAAAAAAAGCGGATGAACTATCTAAAATTTCATGAGAAAAGTTTATAACATTTTTCTGTTAGCATCATTATTAACATTATTCTTTTTTTTTTTTTCCTTTCCTGAACATCTAATGTTCATTTTTTTTTCTTTTTTTTTTTCTTTTTTTTTGTAAAAAGAAAATGAGTTTTAAATTTATTCAGCCCACAAAACAGTTTCCAAAGGATGATTTTTCCTGATTTACAAAAAATTCAGGAAGATGATACTCACAGAAAAATTAAATTTGTTCACTTATTTTTATGAAATGCTTATTTTAGTTAAATGATACTACCCCGTGAATAAATTGTTGGTATTTTACATTTTAGTTTCCACTATAATTGAAAGTAAAGTCTTATTTTTAAATCACACTCCGAATATGTGAACTTTTTTTTAAAAAATTCTGTATTGACAGCTTTTTAATAGACTCTTTAGAATGCTTTTTTATTTTAAATTTTTTTTAAAAATTCTGCATATCATCCATTTTTGCTGTTTATTGTTACAGTAAATTCAAATTTTCAAAGAATAATAAATTTATTCATTCTATACAGTTCTTTTGAAACTTGGGTGAATATATACTATACAAAAAACAATTTTCAACATAAGATAGAAGTATTAACAGTTTATAAATTTGCTTATATACGTATATACATTTTCAGTTTTATCTTCTTTTGGAGTTATCCAGTGCAAATTCAGTGAATAATTCGTGTACTTAATGTAAATATTCTTACAAAAATATTTGTTTGAAATAATGCTCTTGAATTTTAAATTTCAGCTATGATTGTAAAAGAAGTCATTATTCATAACGAAGAAAGTAATTTTAGAAGATAAATAAGTATTGCGCTTGAATTCCAAGAGTTTTTAGTGGTCGAGTGGTTAAGGTTAAAAACTCGGTCGGGGTTCCAGTACTGATGCCATTTATATAAAATTACCTTTAATTACTTATTAAAGCAGATGATAACATTATGTGATTCGAGTCTTAAAATTCTCGGTTTGGAATGGTGTGGAAGTTTTGGAAAGTGGGTTGCAAGCTCAGCTGCCATCCACTTCTCTTGATCCACGTTCGAAATTACGAGAGCCATCCCCACTAGCCCTTGCAATGATGTAGAATGTGACGTTAATAAGAAATTAAAATTCGGATAGCCTTCTAAAAACAATAATTGATATTGATGCGATAATCTTTAAATATTCTTTGACTAAACCAGCATGTTTAAATTAGAATAATAGCAATCTGAAATCAGACTAAAAATTGGATAAAATTCATCACTATTCCCAATCTTTATGAAATAATTCCTTTTTCCAAATGAATATTTAACTGGATAATGTACGTTAAAAGCAATTGCGGTTGCAATGTTAAAAATAATTGATCAATCCCGAGAGAAATGCTTATTTTTTAATAATTTAAGGCAGGTTTTATCTTTTTTCAGAAAATTCAATCAATTCCAGCAATATATTATAATTTATATATAAATTGCTTCACATATTCATATGTAAATCAATTTTAGCTGTAAATTAGAATTTCTTTAACAATAAAGTTTGTGCAGAAAGCAATTTATGCAACTTTGCTATTAGAATCCCATTTAAAAAAAACTAACTTAACTAAAAAGTAATATAAAAAAGTTTTTTTAAAGTCAATTCCTACTTAGGGCAGCAAAGAAAATTTTTTACTTAAGTACTCTTATTAAATAATTACAATCACAATATTAAGTGGTAAAATAAAAAGCGATTTTCCATTCTATATATGGTGTTAGACTATTATATTTTTTTATTTGTTACTATTTATTCAGTTATAAATCACATTCTCAATAATTAGGTCATCCCAAGTACAATTCGATCCCACGACCATTAAGAACCCATTACATTAGAGGTCCAACGCGCTATTCAATGCGCTACAGGGACACAACGAGCGGTTTCACTTTTTATACATGGTTTTGGACTTTTATTTTTTTTTATTATTTAATCTTTAATTAAGTTTAACTCTTGAACTAATATTTGAAAAAACTGTATTATAACCAAGTGCCATCCACTACAAGCTTAAAAAAATTATTTGAATCTGAATGGTTGAAAAAAAAGTATTTTAAACGATTGAAAATTTGAACAAGATATATATATATATATATATATATATATACTAGCTGTTACCCGCCCGCTTCGCTGGGTATATCATGATGTTTTATAAATTTTTACTGCTTATATATATGTATAAATTATTTATATCTAAGTCCTAGCATTAAGAATTCGATTGTATTGAAAAATATACTTATACCTTTAACTGTCGCAAAAAAAGGGCAGAACTCATCTAATTTGTATTTTCTAAAAATCTCTAAAATTGAAGTATAGAATGATATTTGCTCTTTCGTAACCCAAAAACCAAGTGGATTCCCGCAAAACCAATTTTCGGTGGATCTCTACTCCGTAAATTGAACATGCAAGCCAAATTTCAAGTCTAAATCTAACAGAAAAAAAGAAGTTTTACTATCAATATCCCCGTAATCCCGTTGAGAGCCGTTTTCCAAAATAACCGCTCTTAGAGGATTTCAATTCAACAAAAGAAAAATGCAAATCAAATTTCATTATTATAGTCCTTGTAGCTCGAAAAAAGTAATTTCTTTTTGTCAATACGTCCCAGTAACCCCCTGCACCCCCCCTAAGAACTTTATTTGCTTAAAATACATTCTTAGTGGATCTCTATTCAACAAAAGAAACATGCTTAACAAATTTCAAGTATATGGGTCTAACAATTAAAAACATTAATTTTTTTCTGTAACTCCTCTTGACCCCTCGCAAACATCCTTAGGGGTCAATTTTCGTTTCACTCTTTGTTAGAGGAACTCTATTCCATGAAAGGAACATGCCTATCAATTTTCAAGCAGGATGATCAAATAGTTTAAAAATGGAAATATTTATCGATTACGCCTCTTAAACTCCCGAAATTAAACTTGGTAGTTGATATTCGCAAAACCCATTTTGTAGCGGTTCTCTACTTTACGAAAGGAATCTGCTTATCAAATTTCAAGACTGTACGTCTAACAGTTTAAAAATGGGGATAATTGTCTATAATGCCACTTGAGCCCATGCAACGCCACTTCTGGGTCTGTTTTCACAAAACCCATTTTGAAGGGGAATTGCACTCTATGGAAGGAATCTGCTTAGCAAAATTTGAAGACTGTGCGTCCAATTAATTAAAATGCAAAAAAATTATCAAAAACGCCCCTTGAACCCCCGCAACGCCACCTAGGGGTCGATTTTCACAAAACAAATTTTGTAGTGTATTTCTATCCTATGAGAGGAATCTGCTTACCAAATTTCAAGACTGTGAGTCTAATGGTTTAAAAATAGAAATAATTATTTATATCTGCCCTTAACCCCCTGCAACACCCCTTGGGGATCAATTTCTCCAAACCCGTTTTGTAGCGGATATTTACTCCATGAAAGAAACATTTCTACCAATTTTCAAGCAGCTAGGTCAAGTAGTTTAAAAACGAAAATATTTATCTATTACGCCACTTATACCCCGCAACGCAACTTAGAAGTCTGTTTTCACAAAACCTTCTTATAGCTGACTCTATTAAATAAATCTATTTATCAAATATAAAGACTGTGCATCTAATATTTTAAAAATGGAAATAATTATCTGTAACGCCCCTTAAGTCCCGCAACACCCCTTGGGGTCAATTTCCCCCAAACCCATTTTGTAGCGGATATTTACTCCATGAAAGAAACATTCCTACCAATTTTCAAGCAGGTAGGTGAAGTAGTTTAAAAACGAAAATATTTATTTATTACGCCACTTAATCCCCTGCAACGCCACTTAGAGGACTGTTTTCACAAAACTTTCTTATAGCTGATCTCTACTCTATGAAAGAAATCTATTTATCAAATATAAAGGCTGCGTCTAATAGTTTAAAAATGGAAATAATTATCTATATAACGCCCCTTAAGTCCCGCAACGCCACTTGGGGGGCAATTTCCACGAAACCCATTTTGTAGCGTACCTCTACCCTGTGAATAGGAATCTGCTTACTAAGTTTCAAGACTGTACGTCTAGTAACTTAAAAATCGGAATTTATAATGCCCCTTAAACCCTCCGCCCCCGCAACACCCCTTGTGGGTCAATTTTCCCAAAACCCATTTTGTAGCGGATATTTACTCCAGGAAAGAAACTTACCTACCAATTTTCAAGCAGGTTGGTGAAGTAGTTTAAAAACGGATATATTTATCTATTACGCCCCTTAATCCCCCACAACGCCACTTAGAAGTCTGTTTTCACAAAACCTGTTTTGTAACTGATCATTATTCTACGAAAGGAATCTATTTATATCAAATTTAAAGACAGTGCGTCAAATAGTTTAAAAATGGAAATAATTATCTATAACGCCCCCTAAGCCCCTGCAACGCCACTTGGGGGTCGATTTTCACCAAACTCATTTTGTAGCGGATCTCTACTCTCTGAAAGGAATCTGCTTACCCAATTTCAAGATTGTACATCAAGTAGTTTAAACATGGAAGCAATTATTTATAACCCCCCCCCCCTTAACGCCCCTTGCGTTTCGAATTTCGGGGGGAAAAATCCGTTCTTAGCTGACGTCTACTCTATGAAAGGAACATGTCTACCAAATTTCAAGTCTGTAGGTTGAATAGTTCCGGAGATATCGTGATTAGTCAGTCAGTCAGTCAGTGAGTTGAGTCGCTTTTCTCCTTTATATATATAGATATATATATAGGGAAATATTGTGTGAACTAATAGTAGGAATTGAAAAATAGTTGTGTGTGGTGATGTATATATATATATATATATATAAACTCTTTATATATATAAATAGAAAAAAAATTTATATTTTTAGTCATACCAATGAGTTATACCAATTACAGAAGCTCTTTCGAAATGAAATTCATTAATAATTCTCTATAAAATTAAGGAATAACACTTAATTTCATAAAAAATTATTCTCAATACGATTAAAAAAATAGAAAGATCTTACACTAAAATACTTATATTAGAAACGACGAGTAAAAAAAAATTCGGTCTTCTGCATTACAGAAATACAATGTGAAGTAAAAATAGCTTTCACAAATTTTTCTCGTTTCATTACATATATAATTTTAAAAAATGATTTTTTCAAGAAGAAAATATCCTTTAAATAATTAAATTATTTAATATTTAAAGTAGAAAGAGATGATGAGTTTATAGGTAGGTTTGTTTGTACCACCGAATGTACCTTTTTGGTAATTAATAAATTTAAGTTTTAAAAATCTTAACTTAAAATTCCTTGAAAGTTCTTATTCGATTAAATAAAACTCACGTAAGAAATTAAACATTGCTTTTAACCCGTTGATTGATATATTTTTATATTTTATACGTAATTAGATTGCAAGAAATGACTGAAAATAGAGACAAATTATTCAGAATTTGCCATATTTTTCTTAACAATTTCAAACTTCTAAGTCTTAACTTGGCCACCTTTTTGGCATGGTTCAGAGCCAAGAAAACTTGATATCGTCGTGAATTTTTATTATTTCGTAATATTCTCTTGGTTCCTTTGATAATTTTTTATTTATCTTGTTTTTTCTTTTTTGACAATCATAGTTTCTTTTATTTATTTAACAACCCTTCCCGCTCTGTGCTGAATCCTTGGTTATTTAAGCATTATTGTCAAAAATGAATTTGTGTGTGAATAGAATTGACGATTTTTTCTGCCAAGACCAATGAAGTAGACGCACTTCCGCATTGAAAAGCAATGTGCTATCAAAATGAGAAACTTTGACTGTTCGACTTGTGAATTTATATATATATTTGTTAACGTACTTAATATTTTCTATTTCAAATTCTTTAAATACAAAATATTAAAATTTTGCTCTAATTGAAGTCTAATTGGTACTTATTGTTTTCATTAACATTCCAAGTTTGCATCTTCTTTACGATTCATTTTATGAATTTCAAGTCAATAATAGATAAATGAAAAATAATTAAAACGTATGCAGCTTTTTCAATTCTTTAGAATTATTACATTGTTTCTTTTCCATGTTTTTATTAAATTGTAGTAATAAAGAACAATTTTTTTGAAATTTTGGAAGCCAGTATATAAAAATTATTTGAAAAATAAATTACATTTAAGTACGATTTGTGAAAAGATTACCGCAATAAATGCTGAAATAAATGTCTTTAAAATACAGTATACAATTAAATAAGTATTTTTAAATTATCTAATTCGGTATTATAAATGAAATGCTTGAATTTTATTACATAATTTTTATCGATTATTTCCTGTAAGAAATAAACTCATAGCTTATCCAAATTGATAGGCAAATGGTTCTCAAAATGCTAAATTGTATTTGTATATTATAAAAAGATAAACATTAACTTCAGGTATATGTTTAAACCACGAGTAAAACGTATATTTTATTGTGTTTAGTATGTATGCATTGCTTACATTTTTCTTATGCAATGTTATTCTAAGTTTCCTCGGCAAAACTCTTATAACTAGACATCAATAATTAGACAAGAAATAAATTATTATATTATTCTTAGGCAAATTCTAGAACACTATACAAACTCTTAGGATACCAAACTTTCAAAGTTTTTCAATTGGGTAAACAAATTCTTTCAAGAAATTGTCTAAAAAAGGGAATTTTTTAGAATAAGAACGAATATTGAAAAAATATTTCCTAAAATATGATCATTTTACTCGTTATATATTTTTTTTTTAGTTTTAAAGAGTAACAAGGCTATTATCGTGTATTCCTTGAGAGACTTTCAGGTTATATTAAAATACTTTAAGATGTATTTACAAAATTAAGATCTTTCGTCTTTTGAAAACATTTCCAAATTTTTTCGAAAAGCAAAATATTGAATTAGTAGCATTGTAAGACATTAGATACAAAATGAAAGCTTAAGATTAAATTTAAAATGATGAGTAAAAATTATTATTATTATTATTTTGCAGTTTTATTTTGAGTTATAGTCTCTGAACAAGGAAGTACATCATTTTGAGAGAATTTGACTTCTTCGAAATCTAATCTAACAAAATTTATACATTTCAGTTTGTGAACCTTTTATGTTTACAAGTTGAAATACATAAGTAATAACCATAAGATTATACGATAAAACACAATAGGGAATTAGTAACAGATAAAATCGATTTTTATTATTATGATTATAAAAATTATAAGAAGTAATAATTCGCATTCATTCTAGAAAAATGATACATAATAGTAGCAAACATTCTAATTCAAAGATCTACAATTGACGTGGGAATCAAATTATCAGAGGAAAATAAATCAGCTTTTAAAGGTTGTTTCAGAAATATCAAACTTATCGTACTATTTATTCTTTTACGAAATTTCAAAATTTCTCTTGAAGTATTAAAACTATATTTATACAAAATGTTTGTAAAATTCAGCAACAAATGTAGAAGTAAAGATATAATACAAAAGAAGAAGAGAGGAACTATTAATAAAAGTAATGATATAATAAAACTCATAGAAAAAATGTCGTGAAAAGTATGTAAAATTTCAAGTGTTAGATAAAAGCCATAAATTATTTCGCCAATCACATACTTAATAAAATTAAAGAAAGAAATAATTTTATTTCACTTTTTGTTTGTGAATTTTAAAGTAGTGTGGTTAAAAGAAGATCCAATTAAAATATATTTTAAGGAAAATAAATCATAAATATCACTGAAGAGATGATAAGCAATTTATCCATTTTTTTTCTATAGAAAAGTTTAACTTCAAAACTTACTGAATGAAATACTACGTATATTGTATTGCATTTACAGCATTGGAGGAAATATGATAAGTGCTTTCTTTAAAAAACAAGACATTTATTTTCATGATTTACATCAGTAGTCTTCAAACATTTTCAACTCACGGAACCCCTAGAACTTGAAAATGCTTTCGTGGAACCCCTAGAACTAGAAAGTGTTTTCGTAGAACCCCATTTTGTACACATGCTTCGAAGAATATATCTCAAAATAATATATTTAAAGTAGATCAACATGTTATGGGTACTTTATGGACAGGCAATTTAAAAAAGTGTGTCATTTATTATTAAAAAATTCTAATATAAATTTTTAATATAATTTACTGATTAATAATATTAATTTGTGATCCAAATGTCACTTATCCATGCATTGTATTTAGTAACTGGGATATGTGCTTGCTTTTTTTCACACAAAATGTCGGTGTCTAGGTCAATTGAGATTAAATGCAATCACATTGTATATTCTATGTTTAGTTTGTTTTTGTAGCCACTTACGTTGAAAAATATAATTCATTTAAACACATTGTTCTGAATGGCATTCAAGTGTTTATAGCTGTGCGAGAAATCCCGCATATTTTGCATGAATTGCAACCTAAAATTTAGAAGTTAATCTTGCTTAGATTTAGATTTTAACATTGAATTTGTCGATATGATGATAAGTTGTTTCTTCTCCTTCGTTATAGGTGTCTTTTCCACAAATGCAAAAAAGTGGCATTGCCATTAGAGAATTTTTTAGTTTTGCAAGACGATAACTAACGAGTATAAAATTATCTCGTGGAACCCGAGATTAAATAAAATAAAATATTCACAATCTAGTAGGAAGTATATTTTTAAAGATAAAATGTTTTTGATATTCTTTTATTATATTATAATAAAAATTTGAAAAGTGTTGCAAAATAAAGTTATTATATATAAATAAAAATTTTAGTTTTAATGAATAGGGGAGGAGGGCTTTAGATAATTGTAACTATACAAACTTCATAGGGAATATGAATCCATTTTGCATACATATTTACTTCTTCTCGATTTTTTTATTGTGGCTCTTGAAACACCTGAGAATGCCTTATGGAACCCTAGGGTTCCATGGAACGTAGTTTGAAGATCACTGATTTACATAAAAGAACAGAATTTTACACGATTATGTACAACATCACACATATTACATTGATATCGAATTCTTCAACATCTTTTTTCTCCCACGTTGACATTTGTAAAATAAATCTTTAGCATGCTATTTTGTTACTAACTTTTAAAATGCGATAGCACCAAACGGGTTTTTAATTCAATTTTTTACGGTTAAACGATTTTTGCATTTAATTAATCTTTTTTTAAAAAAAATATTTAAATATTATTCTCGGAATGGATAATACATATTTAAGATTTGAAACTTATAAAAATATATATATATATTTGTAGAACTACCCATTTTTACTAAAGTATGATTTTAATTAGTTACACATAACAGAATATATATATATATATATATGTAATAAATCCCAGTAATATAATCCTTTTAAATAACTTTCAACTATCTTTGGTCCATCCCTTCAGGACCGAACTTCAATTAATAAATTAGCCAGCACCTAACGAGAATATTTTAAACTACATCTAGCTACCCACTCAGAACATATGATTTCAGCTGCCTATAAATAGCGAGATTCCTGGGGACCGCTCTTTATCGCTTCTGTATTTTGTCTGCGTAAACATGTAACCGGCTGCAGCTCATTGTGCATTCGTTTTCTTTGTTATGTGTCGTCCTTGTGATGTTGTATGTGTTTAAGATGTGGAATAAATAGTTTTAATTAATCACCGGGAAGGCCTCGTCAATATCATCCAAAGAAACCATCAACAATAGCGATCATATTATTAAGAATACATTTCAACGGCCACGTCTATTATATATATATGTGTGTGTGTGTGTGTGTGTGTGTGTGGTGTGTGTGTGTGTGTGTGTGTGTGTGTGTGTGTGTGTGTGTGTGTGTGTGTGTGTGTGTGGTGTGTGTGTGTGTGTGTGTGTGTGTGTGTGTGTGTGTGTGTGTGTGTGTGTGTGTGTGTGTGTGTGTGTGTGTAAATTATTTAATTTTTTCCTAAAACATCATTAGTAGCATATAAATTGCAAATATCTTGATAACCACATCATAACGCTCATAATTTTAACTAATTTACTTCGTCTGCACTAGTTCTCCATTTTAAGAAAATATATGTGTGTGACTGATCTATACGGTTCCTTTCAATTAACTCCTTGGGGATTTCCTTAGGGAAAGAATTATTTCCACCAACTTTCACAGAAGACAAGAAAACGTGATTAAGCAAATTACGTTTAATATATGTATTCTGTATTCGCGAGTGTTAGAGAGTTAATGAAGTGAGAATCGAAGATTAGTAAAGTGAGAATTGAAGTTTACTGAAGTGAGGATAGCTCGGATGTGAAGTGAATTAATGAAAAGCGAGCAACCCGGTCGTAGTACGTAAACAGTGTAGGACGAGTGAAATTGGAATCTCTCAGAAGGGCTCGAGCCAACTATCAGTGTTCAAGGCCTCATCTAACGGATAAAGAATTGCAAGAGTTCAGGTACTGTGCTCATATTTTAAGTAGAAGTTAGAGTTAAATTGTTAGTGCGCGTCCGAGGTAAAAACGAGCTTGTATAAGTTATCGTAGAAATATAATTTAATGGTCGTATTTATTATCTCCATGCTACCTTGTCTCACCTCAGTCTTCTAAGTGTTGGTCAAATTTATTTTAATTGGATTATTATTGTGTCTGTGTTGAATATTGTGACAAATAAACAATTGTAGTGAATCATGTCGTCTGATCAATTAGTTCCTCCCACACATCTAGCCGGGTTAGAGGGAAGAAGAAATAGTACTTCCTTACATATGTATGTTCATTTTTAGAAAAAATAATTCTTTTTTGCTGTAAAAAGTGATGGAATTAATCCAATTTTTTGCCTATATGAACTTGACTTCAAGATTGTTTTTATTCTAATTCTAACAAACTGATCTTTTTTCAAAGCATATTTAAAGAATATCTCATCAATTACTCTTTTCAGAAAATTATCCAATTGTTTATTAACGCTGTATTCTAAATCAACTCGCAGCCTGTAGGGGGCTGTACTCGTAATCTTTAGCCTCGTCAAATGATGACATCTGTGAGTTGGGGTACTCGAGTCTCTCTCTCTCTCCAACCTTCCACACCTCACCAAAATGAGCCCTCTCAGAGTCGACAGATTTAACGTGCATCAGCCTCCCTACTTAATGGGTCTGTAGTGACAACAGGACTTGAACACAATTCTCGATAGGAATAACGCCGGCCAAGAGTTCGTGACCATGACCACTCGGATACCATGTGACCACATTTTCGGCAGACCACATTATTTGAGAACTACCATCAACAGAACTTGAAGGACAAAGTATCATTAGAAATGGGTAATTGAAAATGAATTCTGGTCAGGGACGTCTTTTGACTTCTTGAGGCTCTGGCCCCCTACACAAATGTAGGCAATACCTATGACCTTTAACATAACATAATATAACATACGTTGTCAAACACTCATATAAACAATAGCCTGAAACAAATTAGTATGCATGACTTGTAATCAGTGCTGGTTTATACATTGAGCGCTTGGGGCGGGCGCCCAGGGTCCCGGGTCCAGGAGGGGTTCATAAGGTCCCGGATAAAATGGGCCTAACCACATTTTCTGGTTTTAAATTTCGATCCTCCAGTGCCAAGGGGGTCTGTAAATCTTCTGCACTCATGGCCCGAAAAGAGCTTAAATCGGCACAGCTTACAGTTACCACCTGGACCGACTGCCTCCTATTAACTGAATGAGTAATCATGGTGAATGGTGATAGGCCTAGGCCTATACTTGGACAACGGTCATCGTATGTAGTCAATTGACATATCGTGAAAAATTCCCAGATTTTTTGAAGAATACAACCAGAAAAATAACATTTGACCATTGAAATTATTCGAATCATGATTTTATTAGGGCTCAGTCGAGAAGGAGAAAAGGCCCTGAGGTCGGGCCCACTTCGTCCATGCCTTAAGACGTCCCCGATTCTGGTAAAAAAAAAAGTCGTATAAGTTTAGTAGTATTCCTTGTTAATAAAAGTTAGTTGTTATCAAGGATTGTTTTGAGATTTTATATTTATGATATTCTTTTTTATTTGTAATATTTTCTTTTAAGTTCAAACTTACAATAACTCTATAGAAATAAAGGTCAAGATAAGGTCGTATTTAATTTTTGCTGCAGGTGCTTATGTTAACATTACTCAGGAAGTACGTTGATTTATTGAAGAAAGAAGTTTAATTTAAATCTTTCCTGATTTTTCTGGCAAGGAACTCATCTTAAATTTTTCCGTTGTTTCATATGAAATTGCGAGATATCAAAATTACTTTAAAGAAAGGAGGAGTAAAATAATATATATATTACTGTTATTTATAAAAAGAACAAAACTTAATTTTTCTTTTTTCCGTAAAAGGACTAAATTTTAAAAATATCTCCATCGTCACCAAAAATAATAAAGTAACTTACATTGAAATTAAATCTGAATTTTCCAGATAATTTTTTTAAAAAAAGAGTTCAAGAATCCTAAATTTTCTTCTTCGATAAACGATTTTCTGGTGTTATTTACAGCACAACTACAAAACGATTCCCTCCTTTTTCTCTCAAAAAAACTAAATTTTAAAATTTCCTAAATAAATAATCACAAATATAGTATTAGCAAACAAGTCAATGCTTTATTTTTTTCAGTTTTGCCCCAATATCATCAAATTTCTATACTGCATTATCAATAAAATTAGAAAATAATTGAACAGATAACCAGTGTGAATTGTACGTACCTTCATATATATCGATGGAAGAAGTATTATTGGAGGAGCCTCAGTCACTGCTATCGCATTGCCAGCAAAACTGATTAGCCAATCTCAGCTAACCGTTAGTGGATGGTGGTGAGAGAGAAAGTAGATTCCGAACAACTGAAACCAATCCCCGTTCCGTTCTGCACATTTAAGCATCTTACACACACACACAAACCATTCATTAATTACGAACAGCTCCTCCGGTGTCCATCTAGGTCAAGCGGGTCACTTCTTCCGACAAGGGGGTGGATTTCGAATCATCTTCGAGTTTCGGCAATTTGAACGTTCACTCTCTCTCTTATTTTTTTCTCTCCTTTGACAAAAGCTTGCAGAATTCGAATGGGATTTGGAAAACTTCGAAATATATCGGTGAGGGTCAGTCTATAGAGATTTCCGTGGACTTGACTTTTCTGTTTTGTTTCGGAACGTTTAATTGTGCGGTGAAAAGAGATATTTTTGTCTTGACCTGAACTTTAAAATATGATCTGTGTTAATTACAAGATGGGTTTGAGAGAGGATGTGGGGAAATGTTTTTGTTTTGGAACGTTGAAACTCGATATTTGGGAAATATTACATGATTTCTGGGAATGGAGTGAAGCGTTTTGTAGAGAAAAACTGAATGAGTTGAGTTTTCTTCGCGGTTTGATTGTTGTAAGGAGTTTTGTTTTGGAACTGAAACTAAAACTATATGCTTAAAATTTATATAAAAATAATACTCTTTGCAATATAAATTTTAAAAAAATTATTTATAAAATCATCTGTTATTTAAAGGTAATATTGTTCAAATAATGCTACCGATGTAAAAAGTTCAACCCTTATAATAAAGTTTGAAAGCAGTTTCGGTATAAATAAGAAATTAAGGTATTCGATTACATCCGGAACCCTGATTTTGCATAAGCGTACAAACGAATACTTTTTTAATATTTAGAGTCACTTAGATTAGAATACACGCATAAAATTGTTTTAAGAATATTATTGCAATACAAAATTATTTAAATGCAATATTTTGGCAAAAACTGAACTTAGAAATACCTATTTTCAAAACAGTCTCCTTTTATGGAAAATGTTTCTATAAAAATATTTTTCTATTACATAACTCAAATCTCTATACAAAACATGAGCTAGGATTTTTGATATATATAGCTTAGAAGTGGATTTACCGATACTTTAATACGAGAAAGTGGGAAAATTTTAACAAAAAACCACCGATAATTATTTCGATTGGTAGTAACTCTAAAAATAATGTGAATTTTTCAAAAATACTAGTTCAGTCTCACTGTGGAGAAGTCTTGGCTTTATATGAGCAAAATATTATTATTATTATTATAGAAGCATTTATGGTAAAAGTAAGGTGTTTTAAAAATAGGTAATTCTAAGTTTATATTTTGCCAAATTAATGCATTTGAATAATTTTTAATGTACTAGTATTCTTAAAACTCTTTTGCATGTGTATTCTAATCAAAGTGACACAAAATATTTTTTTAAAAATATTCGTTGCACGCTTTTGCAAAATCACAGTTTCGAATGCAGTCGGATATCTTAATGTCAGCTCCGTGACGGAGGTGCTTGAATTTTATGAAAAGGTCAAAAATAAAATGGTTTTTAGAATATTTGATTCCGTGGAATTTGTTAGAAATTCCATTTTTTCCGTCTTGAGTTTAAAAGGCTGTATGGCCAGTGTATCTATAAATTTCAGACATATTTTTGTGACGAGCAGCATTCTGAATAGGGTCGAAAAAACTCTAAATTTTAATTTTAATTACTCTTAAAATATTTCTACTGACAGGTGTAACAGACAGAAGAGTAAGGTGCTAGCTCAGGAGTAGTCCTCGTCACTTGACCGAGGTTCAAAATTACGAAGTTTTTCGCCAACAATTCCCATGTTGCTTTATAGTGCGACATTAACAAACACATACACACACTCTTTCACTTACATTATCCCAATTTTGAAGTTAATTACTGTCGAGTTCTTTTCAACATGCGATTTGTATAACTTACGCACTTCACCCACGCCTCTCTCCCCCAAAAAATAAATGAATGCAAATAGTAAGTAAAGATAACTACATAGGTAGGATAAAATATTGCGTATAATAGAATGCATATTAAGTAATTCTTACATTTTCTGCAATAATTACTTGTATATGGATGAGCTGTTTGTGTTTTTATAAGCCGTTTCATTGAAAGTAGTATAAAACTTGGACAAAACGTTTTTTGTTTAGAACATCTTCGACCCTAAAGATGCTAAAACAAAACTTAGACTTTCATGGTCAGATACATATTTATTAGTAGAGAGTAAATTTTTTTCATAATTTCGGGAAGAAAATTTTATTTAATCAAAGGGAAAATGTGTGGTTTCTCAAAATTTTTATTTTGAGAAACTGGCATAAGAGAGAATTATATGGCATATACACTCGTTCAAATAAAGATGCAAATGTTTAATTTTTTTTAAAAAAAATTGTTAGAAAAAATACAGTTTTTACATTTAATAACGTTTAGTCTAAAAAGGAAGATTTACCATTATAATATAAAAAACCCAGTTTAAATTAACCAAACGAGTTAGTTTAAGTAACCAAACGATTTTCTCGATTTATATAGAATGTCTACCATTAAAAAAAAATCCGAAAAAGCTGTAATATCGAGCATTTTCCTTCTCTTTTCGCTCTTTGATTTGTTGGTTGTTTCTAGATGGAACACACACACAGTTGAACGATTCCACTTGTGTTTATAAACTAGCTAATATTAAAATATATTTTAATTAATGATTAAAAAATAATGTAGACCTTGAAACCCAAGCGAGATTCCTGCTTGTGCTATAATTGTCTGAGTATCATCCTTATAATCAGGTCACCAAGATACTTTCACTAGGAATTCTTACGAACAAACCTTTTTCTTCTCCAGTTGAAAGAGCATCTGAAAAAAAAAAATCGAATAAAGCAGACGATTTTTCACAAAGGAACGGAAGAGGATTGTTCCAGCGATGCATGAAAGCGCTGCACGTGCACACCTTTTGTTTTCATAAGGAAAGAGACGATATCGGAAGCATAATTTGGGAATAACTTTTTCATTTGGCAGCAAGGGAGAGCTGTTTCTGAGCAAGCAGTTCTCAAAACGCCAGTGTCAAACCCTCTATCGTAAATTCAAGAAAATTCCTACTGAATTTCTTTTTGACTTTCCAAACATAGGCTTTTGTATTTATTTAAATTCTATAGAATGTATATACGATGGCGTTGAGAGAGAGAGAGAAGGTTTAATCTGACTGATTTTTTTCACCCAAATTGAAGATATCTTTTTTTACGATCTGAAAACCATTTGAATCAATAAAATAGGTATTAAATACTGCATAATAAAACAATTGTTTTTATTTGATATTGCGGTAATAATTCGATATGTTTAACATTACTTTCAAGAATTTGAGATAAAAAGGAAACGGGTGAATATAAGAGAATTCTATCCTTTAGAAAAAGAAACAACTTCTCATATTAAAACCATGGCATTTTCTAATTTAAAAATTAAGCAATCATATATTATAATGAATGGATGTTATTAAAATAACGCATTTTAAAAATATTGTTTTTAAAATTTGCAAGTATCACCATGATGTTTTGCTCAAATTAAGTATAAAGAATTTTATACTTTATTTTTCAAGATCTCTTTTAACAATGCTATTCCCAAGAATTTGTTCTTATCTTCTCAAATCTAGATCACTAAAATTAATGTGAAATCTATAAAGATCATCCAACTGACATAAAAAATACAAAAAAGTAGTAAATTCTAAACTCAAATATTTAAAAGCTGTTGTGGATGTTTAAAGTAGCCAAAAAGCATCCTGTGCAATCAACTTCATGAGATAATTTTTTCATTTTTATTTTTCAAAAAGTTCGTTTTTCTTTGTATTTATAATGCTTCTGTAGTTTTGTTAAGAATTCCACTCAGGATAAATAGTCAGAAACAAATGTTATAGGAAAGTAAGTTAGTACTCAACAGCTAGAAATGTTTATAAACTGGACCGTGGGGAATGACAAAATGTATTGGTCAGAAATACAAATCACTATAACTCTCAACAGGACGTTGAGCCTCCATTATTTTTAATGCATTCTGCCAAATATGATGGGATGGAATTGTAGACGCTATTAAAGGTAATCTAGACACATAACGTACCAGTTTAAACTCTAACCCTTTCATGCAGACTGAACTTTGACATGTAGTAGTCTTGAAAATTTGTAGTAGTGGTGGAGTCCTAACAAATCAGCTCATAGCATCTCATACATTTTCTATATACGACAAATCTGGTACCTCTGCTGGCCACGGATATTGTCTATTATTGCGAGGGCAAGATCTTGAGATAGCAGCGGTATGAATACAAGAATATTGTCTTGCTGAAACAGAGAACTTATATGGGTGTTCACACAAGTAATGATTACCAGTCGAATGATCTCTCTCAAGTACCTTGGGCCTTCAAAAATAGGGTGTAATGAAAGATCATTAGTGATCGGCGATTGTAAATAAGTGCACCCCATACCATTACGCTTTGCTGTCTGGATGTGTGACGAGTGTCTAAAAATTACCTATCATAGCGCTAACCAAGTTGAATCCCCACACGGGGATGGTTATCATACTCATCAAGACAAAAACAAAACTCGTCTCTAAAAGATGACCTACTTGCATTTTGCATGGCTCCGTGCTGCTTTTTCGTGCACCATTGCAGTCTCCTGGGATGTTGAGGTGGTATCAGTGTCAATTCCCATGGAGGTTTCCGTACAAGGATTCCAGAAACATGCTCCTTCTGCTAATGGTACTGCCCCTTACAAAATATGGCAAACAGGATACAACTGTTTGCTTAGTGTCCAGAATTGTGACAGTTGGTGTACTTCAAACTTTCCAGACAATTCTTCTATACTCACTACTTGTTTTCCGAGTCGCTTTCTTTTAGCTTCCTAATCTTGATCAATAACTTAATCAATAACTGTTTCTCCAATGCTGAAATTGTTCTCCTATTAATAAAGAACAAATCAGATGTGAGTGCTTTACTTTATAATCTCACGCAGTACCAACAATAAGGGAATTCTTCCTATTAACGCTTCATTACGAGAGATGAAACCTAAGTTCATGAGTTTACCTCATTGACAAAACAATAGTCCATGATAAGAAAATATCAAGCTTTCTCTATTGAGAATAAATTCAAAAATCAGCCACCTGCCCACTAAATCATCGACAATGAAGGTCCACTGCAGTCTTAATACTTAAAATTGCACACTAACATTATCAGTGGATATCAGAAACTGCATACAACTATTGGAAGGAAAGTACCACCCCCAGAAGATTACACCTTTCAGAACCAGCGCGCGGAGGACCTAGCAATAAGACATGAAGCGTCGACACAAACCCCTGATTCCCAGTTTGTTTTTAACTGATAAATCTATTTAACCCAGTACGGACAGAAACTTAATCCTTTCATGGAATTCAAATGTTATATGTCTCGATTGTTGTGAAAACCATTTTTTGGTTCAATCGACTCACATTTAAAAAATTCAAGCAGATCGTTCCTTTTTCAAGTTACATATACACAGCTCATCTGCCAATGTTACTCGGATATCATCACGTCTACGCGACGCTGCGCAGTGGTCAGTTTCCCGATCTGGCGCACGGAAACCTCAAAAATTAAATGGCGCAGATATAAAAAACAACCCACAATTTAAGGTCCTCTTGAGTTCTCTAGCCATGTGTTAAACATATTTTGTCAGTACGTGAATGGAAATTTTTAACAACCATCGGTATATATCGGGTTTGTTCTTTCTACAAGAAACACTTGCGAACCTCATTTTCCAGTCGGAAGTTCAATCGTTTCATCTGAAAAAGATTTTGCAGATTTTAGCGGGATTTTTCTGAAAATACATGCCATGGATAAGTAATTTTTTGATTTGACTTTCAAATTAGGTTCAAGTTCGATTAAAAATTATAAAAATGTAACATTTAGCACAACATGAAACTCCTACTAACGTACGTTGGTTTGTTGTGTTTAATGGACTGGAACTTTTAGGATTGACACGGATTGATCACAGTAACACTTATGTCACATAGAGTAGATGTATACCTTTAATTTAATACCAAATTTAGCTGCTACTTCTAGCAACTCCCATAGTTATGATTTTTTTCAGCGTTGGCCAATGGTATTACTCGGCGTGCCTTATTCGATGTGTGAAAGAAAGAGCAGGATCCCAAGCGTAAAACTAATACTGCTTTGAGCTTTGTTAGGACAACAACGGACTGTGATAAATATGAGGGCAAGCTGCAATTTTAATTAGAAAAATTGTTAAAATTTCCGCTCGTTTGTGGATAAATGGATGAGGTACAGTAGAAATGAAAAGTTTTCCAAGTTGAATGATGCGTGGCTGTCAAGGAGAGTAAGATTTATACCATTTAAATTAACTCCAGGTCGACCCTTAAAATCATTCGGGGATCCACGCAAAGAGGGAAAGAGTACGTCCTCTTCTTGCTTCAGCAAGCAAGCAAGAACTAGCATTGCAACAAGAATGACAATGCAAGCAGCTGGAGAAAGAGATGCTGCCTTAATTTTGAAACAAGTGACTACTTGCTCACCTAGACGTGCTACTCGCCTCAAGAAATGCTTAGCTCGACAGCCAGAATCGGCGAAAAAAAGACTCCTGACCAAGCCTTGGCTCTTTATGTTGACACTAAATTGTCAAAAGGCCAATATAATAGAATAAAAGGAAATAGCAAAGAGTTCCACGCTGATATTTACCCAACTATAATAAACTTATAGAGTCTAAAATTAACTGTTATACTCCTGGTATCGTCATTGATGAAATAGCAGCAGAGGCTACAATGCAAGTGCTTGTTTACCACTCCTTATGCAAATTAGCCAAAGCTCAGGAAGATGTTTTAAAACAAATTGATACCCAAAATAGCATTATATCACTGAATACGAGATATAAAACTAATGCATGGTAGATACCTAAAGGTTTGCCAGGGTAATAACTTTATGTAATTTTAGTTTCCATCATTTGTTTTTCATAAAAATATAATATTTCGATATTATGTGAAGCAAAAAAACTTTAAATGTGGGTGATATTAGAATTTTGGTTAAATTTTAGCATATATATCATTTCATTACTTTTTTTCTCCAAAATTAATTAAGATTTTGTAAAATCGATCCCTAAAGGAGTTAAAAACATCCTTAAAAATATTATAAAAAATTAATTAACACAAAAAGAATAAAATTTTAAAAAATTTCCAATTTTTTTAAAAAAATTAAATTTGTAAAATTTTGTGAATAATATGTGCAAAATTTTATCTCGTATCATTTTCTTAAATAGAAACGTTATATGAAATGCTAAAATATAATTTTTAAATACATAAATTTAAAAAAATGCTTAAAGGGTGCCGAGTGCTTTTAAACAGTACGTATTAACCTTTATTGCATATGTACATTATGTTTAATTGTATTTGTTTAAATATGTTAAAATTAATTTTTTAACATGCGGCTATTTTCTTGTATATATTCTCCCATGTGTCAAATTACTGCTTCTGTTAAATGTCCTTAGATCCTTATTTAAAAAGTAGTTCCCCTCAGCAATCATTTATTCTTGATCAAATTCAAACTTAACGTAAATTAGGTAAGACCCTGTTCACCTTATTTCTTGGTAAAAAACAAAAGAGAATAACCAATTTACATTAATTACTACGATTTTTGATCATTAGATATTGTATAAACGCCGGCTAAGCTGAGTTAAAAGAAATCTGTCTGTAAAGGGAAAAAAAATTGAAGACCTTTTGGAAAAAGAGATAATTTTAATGACATAAGTGTAGAAATCCCTCACATCGCGCATGCAACCATCACCAGGAGTGCTGGCATATAGAAGAAAAAAGGAAATTTCCATTGGGATATATAAAGTTATACTCTCGGAAAAGCCCGTGCAACACCGGACTAAGCGGAGGGGAAACATTCCCTCCGACGGGACTAAGAGGTAGAAGATATTTCGAATAAGGGAATTTCAATGACATGGATATCGAAATCACACACATAACCAGGAAATGTTGATACCGAGAGGGGAA
>BMAO01019256.1:0-52754 GCA_019973975.1 Trichonephila clavata
ATTTTGTACTTCGTTCAGTTACGTATTGCTTAAATAATTAATTTTAGTATCAATTAATTTTAGTAATTATATTAAATTACTGTATTGATAATCAAAATAAGCGTGTATATAAAATTTCAGCTCAATAGGTGCTTTAAATGGCTTTATTAACGATTGAAAGGCATTGAACAAGATAAATATAGAGTGTGAGCTAATAGTAGGAATTGAAAAAAATGGCTAACGTGACATTTTGCTAAACTCAAAAACAGTCTTCTTTTCCATTGTAAACGCCACCATTTGACGACTAGTCGACATACTAGCTGTCCCGTCACTTCCGTCAGGCAGGACACAAATTTAAAACAATACCTTACAGTTCATTGAGGTGGTGCTCGTTTTGATTTTTACTATTTTATAGCATCTGGGGAAAATTACTACACTTTATGAACCACTCTGTATAACTCACTCACTCCATTGAACGTTGGGGATAATCTTTTCCACCTCAGCAGTTATAATCTGGTGCTATATCCTTAATAATTTTTCTAATATAGGGCGTTGTTATTTTAAGCAACGCTTGCAGACTGGTATTCCCAGGGTATCTACTTTTGGCAGCAGCACCATATGACATTCAATTACAGCAAGCAATGTTGACGCAGTTTCTAGAAGGGCACCTGAGCTCTTGACAATACGAACACTGTACTGGAACTAATTTGCCGAGCAGCTTCAGAAGCCAACCGACACTTTAGGGTTCTTTTACATGCCATAATCGCCGACATGTATGATTCCTGCATATGGGCTGGGGTCGAAACCCGCAACCTCGGGTGCAAAAGCCAGCGACAAATATCCCGCCACCCAGCCGGCTAACATGTCATACATCACTTTAAAACGAACATGGCAGAAATTATGCACCTACATACGTCCACAAAACATGAAAGTAGCAGTGCAATTAGTTCTAATTCATCGGTTCTTTGGCGCTCTGAGACCGCTTTGCTAGATGCCTCAAACTATATTTACATAACCTACACGATTTCATGATAAAAGTATTTTTACAAAACAGTGAAGGTCTTTAAAGTTGTGAAATATCACGTGGTAATATATGCAGTAAATATAACATGAAGAATATAGCTAGTGCAACAAAAAGAACGAGTATGATAAACAGATTGGTCATGAATTATTCAAGGATTTATTAACTTTTTTTCACCCCAAAATTAATGGTTGAAAACTAGAGAATATAACAGACTATATACGTATATGGGATATTATAAATATCATCTTCATTTGTAGGTAACTATTGGAAAAAGAATGTATTTAGATTCGGAAATGCTTTTATTTTTGGCGTTGAGAGAGCTCTCACAAAAACAAGTAAATTTTCGATAGTCTACGTATGCTTTCACCGATATGTCATGATGATGGTTAATTTTACTGCAGTTACTATTAAGACAATTTCGCAAATATCAGAGTTCGTGTGTGAACAATGAGATGCACTATTTTGGGGCTGATCAATGGGGTAATTGCAACTCTCTCAGGTGCTACAAACATTCACTTTGACCCGTATTCTTTAATTTTGTCTATCGGTATGTATTCAAGAGGTTCAGGGAAAATCTTGTTTTCCCATGACCTATATTTACCTGTTGTCTGGCCGTTTCGCTAAGTAGCTGCTTGTTCGCGATGCCACCATGACTATACACCAGTGACAAATTATTTGGATGCAGGCATTTAACACAGTTTTCTCAAACTTTGACTATTTGCGGCTGGCATGTTCAATCGCCATTTCATTGCCCCTCACCAATATCAATCTATTGTGTGAATATTACTATCTTTGACACTAAAGCTTCAGCATGGCGTATGCCAGGCCTGCCGGCATGAATGGCGTACTGCTGTTAATCAAGCGATAATTACTGAGACGTATATGCGTCTTTCGGCCATTTTCTGGTATTGCTATCCATAAAATTATCCCGAAGGCTTTGGAATGCAGTAAAGGACAGCAACAGTGTTTGTGAAAGTTGCTGTTTCGACCTTTCATATTTATTCTTCCCCAGTGCATCACATACGCGTGCTTACGTAGAAAATGGTGGCATTGGGGAGCGAATAGTGAACTTTGTCACCGATGAAAGGTATTAATATAAACCGTATGTAGTAAATATCGGTTTGGATATATTTTATGAAGTCACTGAGCGCTATAAAACGTGTTTAAACAGCTTTGTATTGTTGTACATATAAATTAATTTTCTTAAATCTTTTATTTTCGACTTCTCAATAAGCTCGCGCACCCCTCGTAGAATTATCACGACCCCTAAATTGGCGTGTCCCATACTGGCTACTGTTTGGGAGATCAGTGACAAGTAATTACGATTAAATATTGAGTTAGCTATTAATAGGGAGTTGAGTAACAGTGAAGCATCCATTGCATTATATGGTCTTGCAGGAAAATGGTGTTAAGCGATGATTTAGCACAGTTTGAACAAGAGATAATTGTAAGTGCTCGAAAGGTCGGAGCGAATATCAGCAAAACGGATGCACTTGTGATGTGTTCCAGAGCAGCAATTATTGTTTGAACGAATTAGTTTAAACGAAAACAGGGTTCGTGAGATTAGTACCTGGCCTAGTTCAACGAAAGAGGGTAGTGGTCCAGTCCATTAGAAGAACAACCGGACTTCAAACTGAGGGAAATCTTAATCAAGGAGCAACATCTCTGAACAAACTGTTCGCCTCGCATTACACCAGCGTTTCTCAAACAGTGGGTGCGTCCCCTAACATAACTCAGTGCTGTAACCCGCTGTTGAGCATACTGTGCCCATTCAGTAAACGTGACCAGACCTGAGGTGCGCCGACACGCATTCCGATCAGGTAGTCAGTCGAAGCAAAACCCCCGGTGTAAAGTTCCAGGCAAACGGTGTTTATTGAAGAAATGGCAGGCTGAGTCGTTATGACGGCCGGGTGTTTGGTTGCAATGGTGGCAGGCGCGATGACTACCGCTTCAACCACTGACGCACCCCCAGGAAATGCAGCAATAACCATGCCAGGGGCACGAAACATATGAAATCTAAAAACAACATTTACTGAAAGGCTAAAACAAACACTCTGTAACAAAATAAAATACACATTTACTCTGATGTCAATATACTTAGAATTGAGTCAGTACTACACAACATAAATTAGCTATACTGTATAATTAATTTAGCTATACTAAGTTACCTACAATGACCCCATGGGCTTGTCATACATAAAATTGTAAAATAATGTAATGCTCGATAATTTGTACGGTTTATAGTGGTCGTTTTGCAGCTTTAGCGTCAAGTACATTTTTAAACATTTATAAACTGATGCACCACCAGACACAACGGGTAAACAACACGAACAGAAAGGATACAACACAAACATCCATGCCTTCTCCAGGATTCGAACTGATCACTGCGGCACCACCGTCAGCTTCATGACCTGCTGCCGGATGGGCGTCAAGTATTATTATTGAGTTTTGTACATTGTTGTTATGGAAGGGAGATGAAAATTGATTGTAATGTTGAAAGTTTGATAAGTACTACGTTACACCGTTTGGCAAGGATATCCAACGACTTGTTCGAAAGCCTCCAATGTTTGCCTTCAACAAGAACAGACTTATCCAGTTTGCAAAGGAGGGCAAGGATTGAACTTTAAATGACTGGAAAAGGGTTATGAGGTCCGATGTGAATCACGTTATTATCTACACTGTGTAGATAGTAGGGTGCGAATAGGGAAAAACCAGAATGACGGTGAGCCTCTGCGTGACGCTCTTCAATACAGAACATGTTACGGTGTGGGGTATATTTCCTTGGCATAGCATGGGTTCTTTGATTCGAGTGGAAGAACGTCTGGGTGCCCAAGCTTATTAAAACGCAGATGAAGGACATTTTATATTAATAAGTATCTGACAGAATGGTTTGCTCGGCGCGGAAATTCTCATGACACTCGCTGTCGGTGTATTGAAACTTTAGCTTCTTGGTGAATGCCACGATCGCAGATCTCAATCAATTGAGGAAAATAATGGTAGAGATCAAACGAGGAATCTGGCCGTTGGATCCTGTAGCATCCAATCTGATAGCATTGGGAAGTGCAATTCATCGAATATGGTTTATCTACCAGTCATCTACAAATACCTCATAGAGTTCATGCCAAGAAGAATCCATACACAACACTAAGGGCAAAAGATGATGCAGTATTGTATTGAAGGGGTAGTCATAATGATTTGGTCACTCAGTGTATATGTTTTAAAGTTATTAGTATCTAAGCATGAAGATTTCAATTGGATTCAAAACATTATCACCCTTGCCTCTTGATTTAAAAAGTATTTCTAAAACGGAATATATTTATCATTTACACCCCAGTAAGGAGCCGATTTCTGCAAATTTCTACTTAACAAAAGGAAAATACTTGTTAAATTTAAAACCTGTATGTGTGTATAAAGGTTCGAAACGAGTACGATATGCAATTTGAGCTATAACTCACAGCTGTTGTGCTGTAGAAACTCATCAAATAATTATTAAACACATTCATTAAATTAAAATTAACTAAATTCAGTTGTTAAATCAATTAACCAATACATTAAGCTACAATTAATCAACAGAATTGTTCAGTTTTTTAAACATTGAATTATACATAACTAAATTATGTTATGGTTGCATTATAATGTAAACAGTTTGATTTTAAACCTAAAAAAAATAATGTAAAATTTTGAATTAATACATAACTAATTTGCGTATTTACTATCGAATGTTACTTTGAGAGCATAATATGGGTGTTTTGCTGATAATAGAAATGTTGCATTCTTTATGGAACTATTATTTTCATAACATGTGTAATTTAGTAGAATATCCAAAACTATAAAGTGATTAATTATGATTTGAAATAGGTGTTTGTTGGTATCAAATGTATCACGCCGCGCACCGCTATAGGCGACAGACCTCATGATTTTCCTCGGATTATTCGGCATCACTCTTTAAACGATCTAAAGTTCTATACAGGTTGCATCATACCAAAGGTGTTTACATTCAGCGCACCATGGTGGCCTTCAGGTTAAGGAAGAAAAAGTAGAAGTACAACATGCTTAATACATTTTCACGCGTTAGTTTTCTGTTTTTATAAGGAGCATTCAGTCGTGTTTATACCTCCTTTAATCGTGTCGTGAGTAGTGCGAAGTTTTCACTGGATCTTATTTTTAATCTGTATTTTTCAAACTATAAACGCCTGAAGATAACTTCTTTATTCTTTAAATTTAAAAATTGGAATTTCTTTTTATTTTCTCTTATTTTTGTTCCAGCAATAGTTTTCAAAAGTTCATCGGAAAGTGGATAAGATGTGTATCAGTTATCTCCTTTAAATTACGTATTCTCGAATGTTTGTGTCACCCATAAACATTTATTTTCAACAATGTCTCCCTTTCTAAATCTGGATCGATTTCGGTGGAGGAATCTACTTGCTGATGCTCCTAACCAATTTGCTTTCCATCATAACTGCGAAAATTTCTTCAACCAAGTACTGTTGTACTATATCTAATAATGCTGTATTTATTAAATTACTTAAATTTCATTTTTCATCACGCTACGATACTACATATGATAATAGAATTTTAAAGCGTATTCATGCCTTAAATATGTGGCGCTGGACTTTCACGCGCAGGTGCCCGACACACCGAGAATGGTATCAAGATTTATTTTAGCTGACAGGCTGATCGCTGAAGGTTATGATGCCAAAGTCAGCGAACAGAATCTCATTTTCCAAAAACGGGAGCGTTAAAAAAGTTAGACGGTTGGTATGACACACACTGCGTGAGTGGTGCCGGGTTAACCTACGCGGACGAGCACAACGGCACCTGCTTTAATATCACACCATCGATAGGGCTTTGAGCCTCGACAGATATTAAACCTTCATCTGCCCTTCTACGCAATCGCTTGTTTGGATTTAAAAGTAAAATTCCTTGACCAAGTATTTGAATTATAAAGATCGCTTTGGTATTAAACTCTCGTTTGATGTTTCAAAAATACATCGTTTGATTAAATAAGAATTATGCATTTCCCTTAAAAATATCAAGCTTTATGGATATAACCAATCGAAGCCTATGCGATCGATACATTAGATTTGCAAGCGTCACACAGATGGGACTTATCGAGGTAACATACTCCCGCATTAGGGGAACATGCCCGCAACTGATGCTAAATGCTGCGCTTGGTGGTGGGCTCAAAACTGGTTTTACACACAGGAGACTGTATTAACCGTTATCGGTGGATCCGCGTATTTCTGCTAAG
This sequence comes from Trichonephila clavata, assembly GCA_019973975.1. Lineage (NCBI taxonomy): Eukaryota > Metazoa > Arthropoda > Arachnida > Araneae > Nephilidae > Trichonephila > Trichonephila clavata. Next base: position 6,255 of record BMAO01019256.1, read on the forward strand.
TTAGTGAATTATAATATTAGAAATATTATAATATGAAAAAGTTCAGTTTCTGTAAGTTGCTTACTTAAGTGACGGATAAAAAATAGCCAATATAAAAATGCAAGTATATGGGACTGGTTATGCTTTACTCTTTCCGACATGCACTTTTTTACTGTTTTTTCACACCTTAAAAAAAGAAATCGCATATCTTTCAGTGAAATTGTATGTACAATGCTATCCAAAATTAATTATTATTTTCTACTAGCTTGATCTTCTGAAGGAAAAACTACTATCTTCCCAATTTTTCAAATTCTTAATAGAAAAGTAGCTGCGGTAGCTCAAAATTTTTTAGTTTATTACTTATTATATCTGGGAGTCTAGTAACAAAACTAGGATTTTTTTTTCAGTTGCTTGTTACTTTCTAATAAATATGAATTTTATTTTGACGGAAATAATTTTAAGAGTTCTTAAACTGAAAAATGGTATATTTTCTGTAAGAGTGGTGAAGGAGGGGTGCCTACAATTTGGGAAAAATTCTTTATATTTTATTAGATGTAATTTCTTGTTCTTAAACTTTTAATAATTTCCTCGAGGGGATGTTTTTTTTTTAAATTAAAACTTTTTTAAGTTTGTAGTTTGTAAGTTTTTAAGTTACTTATTGTAGAATGTATTCTCACCTTGTGTTAGGATATAAAGACTAAGTGACATAAGACTGAATTCTACGTAATAATAGCACAACATCTTATAGCATCATAACACATAACATTTAATCATAATACTTAACACTTAATACTATATCGGCAATTTTTATTAAATATTAATTAGAATCAAGTCGTAACTAATGGAAAATAAGTATACAAATGACACTGTTCGTAAACTCACCATACGTAAACGCTAATAGGCTCTCAATTCAAATTCGAACACCAAAATTTCCTCAAAAACCGCTTTCGTTTAATTCTTTTACCCGGCGGCTCGTACAAAAGTACAAAAAATAAGTTATCAAAATTATGTTAGTGTTTCGCACTTTGAAATGAAAATTTGCAAGCGATAATTAATACAGTATCGAGTTGAGAGGAAAACGGCAATTTAGATAGATTACAGGGCACGCAAACTCACTTTGCTAAGAACCTTCAAAGAACAAAATTCGTGCTTCGAGGAATCGCGTCAATAAAAGAAAAGTACCCTTTCGCACGGACGGATTTATTTTAATTAATGTTGCACTTGAGTTTCACGATAGGTAATATTGAGACGTATTTCTCAATTCACAGGCCTCCGATGTCAAGGACATTTGAGCAAGTATATCACTCCTCCTTATTAATCAGTGCAACACTTTTCCTTCTGTCATTCTTGCGAGAATATCTCTTAGCCAAGTAGTTCCTGAACTTAATCAGAACATTTTAAATATTCATAAAATTTCGAAGAAGGCTAACTATAGTACGATTATACAAAAATTTTCAAGGGCATCAATATTTGTGTCGTATCATTAAATGTTGAATTGCAGATAAGTAGTAAGTCTTGGAAAAACCACAATTTAGTGGGAAATTTGCATTGAAATTACAAAATTTGAAATGGCAAAGAAAGTAATCATTATAAAATAAGAAACGTTCTTGGAAGCATTACCGTTTACATCTATTACGAATTTTGTTACATTTTACCTTTCCACGACTAAGAAGGCTTCCTCTCTTTAAAATTGGTGATCTCTGTTGATTTATAACCTTGTGCCTTTTAATATATATACTGAACATCAAAATAGAACGTTTACCAAACGCAATTACGAAAGCGGGAACGCTAAAAAGTAGAAAAGGACTGTCAATCCAATTGGCAACACTGATGAAGTATTCGTGTGGGCTGTATTCTTATTCTTTTTTCAGTTTATGATGTCGTGTAATCATGTTTCTTTTTATTCGATAGTTATATTTTTGTGCATTAATAAAGTAAATTTAAAAAAAAAACAAATGCTTGATATTGACAAATAATTCTATATTAATATTACCCTGTGGTCCTGAAATGAAAACTTCGTAAACTATTGAACAGTAAAAAACGTTTAACGCGAAAAAGCTGAAGATTAAATATTGGCTAACACGAAACAATACAACGGTCTCGACAAACTGTATTTTTATGCATTTTTTCTCTTAATATGAAACTAAAATCACTTAACACGAAAAAATTTCCCTTCTGAGAATGAACAAAATACGGAAAACATCCAAGCAGGCGAGACTCAAGAGGGATGTGAAATGAAATAGAGGTGGTTTCCCATATTTTGTAGAAATGAGGCTAACTTGGCTTTGAAATGCTACCGGAATAGCCTGTGACACGAGCCAATTTTGTTCCAAGCTCAAAAAATATCATTGATGTCGATTCCGTTGACGAAAATGAATGCAACTTCTGTTTTCACGTCCTCCGAAATTAGGAACCTCATGAAATGTGTTTGTAGTTGTTTAGTGGCACATTGAAATGGTGAAATAAATAAAAAAATGGACGACATCAAACAATTTGATGCTAAAAAAGACAATGTAAAGAAAAATATATATCAGATTATTTTCCAAAAACTTGAAAATTTTGTATTAAATTTCATTAAGTTCTTGTGAATATTTTTTTTTGTTTCATTGATTTTGTTTTAAAAACTTTGATACATACATATATACATAAACAAAATGTATTCTATTAAACTTAGTTTTGTTGAATATGTTTTTCTTGCAATATCCTTTAACACGAAATTCTTTTAGCTCGAAAAAATATTTCAGTCCCTTCAATTTCGAGTTAAGCGATTTTCACTGTGTATATAAACTAAAAAATAAAGGGTTACATACTAACATTTACTCTTAGTGACCTTATAGTACTGTAAGGGTCCCATATGCTGCCAAATTAATTTTTTATTTTAGAAGACCCTATCTGAACCAAGGTACTGGACAGCAACTACTATATAAAGTAGGAAAATTTCTTGTATTTTAAAGATGATGGAATAAGTGGATCGGTTAAAGTGTAGTATAGGGAGGGGGGGGGGCTTGGCGATGTCCATTACTTCTGGCGACCAAAATCGATCGCCAAGCTGCTTCACTTAGTGATAGGTGTCCGAAAGCTAGAATGAATTCGTTATCTCACCATAAAATCTATGTAAAATTTGCCAAATCCAAAGAAAAATCGCCAAATTCAAAGTCCCCCCCCCCTCCCATACTACACTTGATCCAAGTGGATCATCTAATTTTGATGTGAATTCAGGTGTTCAAATCTAACAGACCAATTTTTTTTCATACCCTAATAGGATTGACAAAAACGGTTTAGTTTCCACCTTATCAGTAATTCTCGGTTCATTCTTTTTTTCATCCTGTGTAGAACAGACTTGTGACTCTGTAGATGTGAAATTTTCTGAAACATTAAAGATTCAATAAAATTTATAATATAATGATTGCGATAAGTCTATTTCTTGGAAAATGTGGTAACGTCAAAACTCTGAGCTGCAAACTAAATTTTCCGTAAAGGTAGAGTTATTTTAACTACTATTATATTTGGAACATTAATGTTAAATTTAAGATAAAACATCCTTGTTTATTCATAAGATACTGTTAATGTAACCGTCTAGGTTTGGAACCATGATTTTGTTGAAGTGTACAAACGACTATTTTTTTGAATATTTAGTGTCTCTTAAATTAAAATACACACAATTGTCTTAAGACTATTGTTACAATAAAAAAATTAAATGCATCCTTTTGGTAAAAAATGAGAATTATTTTCAAAACATTCACGAAAAACGCTTTCGTGATAGTATTTTACTTGTATTATCGCTAAAACTTTAGAGAGCTTGAACTAGGATTTTTGAAGAAAAATTGACATTATTTTCAGACTACCTATTAAAGTTTCTTTCTTTTTTTGTTAAATTTTTCCCACTATGATGTACAGTCGACTCTTGCTATTTCAAACCTTCGATAATAGGAACCTTTTGTTAATTCGAAGAATATGTTCAGCCCCTAGAAAAACTCTTGATGTTTCGAACTAAAACAATACGTTTGGGTACACTCAATATTTCGAAGTAAAATCTGTGACTGGCCAAAGTACAAAACGCGATCATTTGAAGAGATTAAAAAAACTCTCGACAATTCAAACACTCACTATCGTGTAGAGTCCTGTAGCAAACAGGTTGGAGCGCACATGTTTCGATTTATATTGTCTCTGCTTATCTCCTCCGTAACGTAGCTATGATGACCATCGGAGTTGACTCCGATATCTCTAAAAGAAGCTAAAATGCCACTAAACAAACTACGTAATTTTTTCCTTTAAAATCATATTGATGCATACGTTTTTCAAGCTTCATTTACTCTAGAAAAATCTAATGACAAAATTAGAATGAATGACATAAAACAAAAGATAACAGATTTTTTCATCAAAAAATTATGTACAGTATGTTTATTCTTTTAATAGTAGTGTTTTAATACAAAAATGCATTCTTTTTCAATATTGGAGGCATTTAAATTCTGTATAATACTTATACTATATATAATATGTACTTTAAAATAATTTTATACACTTGTACAATTGTTGTTTTTATTTCATAGTTTCAAATTTAAATGTGTTAGAAAAGAATATATCTTCGTGTATTTTGGGAGTTTTTTCCTACCCTCTTGATAATTCCAACTCTTGATAATACGAAGTTTTTCATTGGTCTCTTCAACTTCGAATTATCAAGAGTCAACTGTATTAAAATATGAATGGATCCACTTCAAAAATCCTAGTTCAGACTTTGGACAGAGATCTAAGCTTTTCCATACAGGTCATTCACACTTTATGGAAACGATTTTGATATAGTTAATTTTTATCAATAAACACCGTATTTTTGTAGCAATTTAGTTCTGTATGATAGCTATGATTCTTGAAAATAGCTGTAGCTCAAATTTTTCATGAAAGTAAATTTTTTCTTAGAACTACCATGCTAAATTTACTCCATTCATCTTGAACCGTTTGCCAAAGTCAATTCAGTATTCTCGGATGTGGTTTTCCTAAGGTTCGTTTTAATAAATCGAAAGCACAAAAGTTCATTAGAGCAGGTAGTTGGGGGATTTTGCATGTATTTCATCTAAGGGGATATACTTTATTCCTGTTTCTGATTCTTCCTTTGCTAAATAAACAGCAGTTGAATTAGACATGTGACTAGAGGCTTTTTCCATATGAAGTTCAACTTTATCGATGTCCTTTCCATATAAAGTTGGAATTTCTTCATAAATTGATTCTAAAACATTCTGCTGATAACAGAGTAAATTAATTTTAGCTTTACTTGAGATTTTTTGATTTTTAATTTGCCGTTGTTAGAAAATCTTGAAACTATCATGAATCCCCATGGAATCTTTACTATACTCCAATGATCTTCAAACTGTGTTTCACGGAACCCTGGAGTTCCACGAGTCAAATCAAAAATAAAATTATAAATGTGTATGCAAAATGTGGATTTATGTTCTCTGTGAAGTTTGTGTAATTATAAGTATGTAAAGTTTCTCAAATTTATTAAAACTGCAAGTTTTATTTATGCAGAATAACATTGATTTGTAATACTTTAACTTCTGTTATAATGTAATAAAAGTGTATTAAAACCTTTTTTTTTTTCTTTATATGTAGTACAGTGTGAATATTCTATTGTTTACCCTCCCAGGTTCCTTCAAATATTTTTATACTCGTCAGTAAAATATTTTGAAAAACCAGTTTTCTAAAGGAAATTGTACCTCTCTTCATTTGTGGGGGAAACATATTGAAGGAGGGGGGGGACAGCTTATTGGCATGTTAATAGATTCAATGTTAAAATCTGAATTTAAGCAAAAACAGAGCTCCTAAATTTTAAGTTGTAAATTCGTGCAACATGCGCACGATTTCTCACACATCTATAAACAGTTTAATGCCATCTTAAATAATGTATTTATGGGAAAAATATTTCTTGCAACGTCAGTAGCAACTAAAGCGAATTGCATGTGACTACAGACAACCATGACCTCGACAGCTTGTGTAAAAAAAAAATGCAAGCTCACATCCCAGGAACTAAATATAGTGCAGGGGTACATGACACACAAGACAGATCACAAGCAATAATATTAATGTCTGTGTAATATTCTTCTAAGAGTGAAATGAGGTTCCCCAAAAACACCTAACAGTTCTAAGGGCTCCATGAGTTGAAAAAGTTTGGACCACTACTGTACACTGACGAAGTCATTTCGTACATTCATTTCCGTTAGTTGAGCAATTAAAAATTGATTCTTTTGTTACAGTCACTTAAATAGACCCCATGTCTCATCGACTGTTTCCACAAATTTCCATTTTCCAGCAGCCAGGTGTTTTTTATATAATTTGCTTTTCTTTCAGCAATATGTTTAAAAAAAAGATGAACATTTGGTTTAAACATCTTTTTTTTAACTTTGATTGCAGAGACGGAAGAGAGATATTCCTAGTTTCGATGCAATAAATTTTGGAGTCGGCGTATATTTTTTTTTCTTTAAGATCAGAGATTTCACTTTCTTGATAGTTGCCAGCGTTTGAACGTGGCCGTGGTAGCCAAGTGGTCAAGGTATCGGATCATGGCTAGTGTGTCATGAGTTCGAGCCCAGTACCAATGAAGACCCTCCGTGTAGGGGAGCGATGCACGTTAAATCTGTAGAGAGCTCAAAGGTCCTCCCGTTGGTGGGGTGTGGTAGTTAGGAGAGGGGGTGCCAGCTCAGGTGTCCGCGTCACTTGACCATGGTTCAAAATGACGCGGTCCGTCGCCAAAAGCCCTCGTGTAGCTGAACAGTGCGACGTTAATATTCACTCACGACAGCGTTCGAACAGTCTTAGGATGAAGTTAAGTGGTCATGTTTTATTTTTTACTTTCAGCTACAAGTTTTTTCCCTTTCAAACTTAATGTATTATAAACACTTTTTTTTTATTAAAAAGCAATAATGGAAATTCCTGCATGGCTTTATAATTTTTTGATATAAGTATTTCTTCTTGGAAAGCGCAGTCACGTAACCTTCGAACCATACATCAATTTTAGGAGCCATTTTTAAAACAAATCTTTTACTTTAAATTCCAATCAAATGAAAACATTAACAGACGATTTTTCTCAAGTTGTCAAATTTTCATCTCAAAATGCAAACGGGAAAATGAATTGCAAAATCTTTTCCACAAAGTGCGTACGACCTTCCGTGAAGGCGAAATGTTAATATTATAGAAGCATTTTTCATAAAATAAGGTTTTAAAAATAGGCAATTATATGCTTTTTTTTGTCAAAAAGTGGCATTTAAATATTTTTTTAATTGCAATAATATTCTTGAAACGATTTTACACGTGTATTTTAATCGAAGTGATACTGAATATTAAAAAATATTCCTTTGTACACTTTTGCAAAAACGTGTTCCAAACATAGTCAGTCATCTTCAATGAGTTATAAAATCAAATCATAATCTGTAGAATAAACTGATTAAAATCGGTTCTTTCTTCAGTTTGGGTGACGGTTAAGTTAGTCCATGTAATAGTAGGGCACCGCCTTTGTCCTATAAGCGATAATTCTCGGTTTGACGGATTTTGATTGAGATATGTATACCTTCCCACACACCAACTCCCTTGTTAGAATCTAATCATCTTGGTAATCTGTGCTCACGCCAATTACAAACTAAATCCAAATAATAGATTTAAACCTCACAGAGGATATCAGATAGAACATTAATCATTGTCTGGTCCTTCTTTAGTCTGCGAGAGGTTTATGCTAACAAAAATTTTCGACAGAAAATTCTCTCATTGAACATTTTTAGAAGTAGTTTCTAGCTCGGCTGAGTGGAAAAGGATCCTAGGTAAAATAACTAAATGCACATTATTGTTATAATTATAACGCTATTTTGATGCATTTTATCCAGTGTCATCGTCCTCTTCAGGCAGTGTTTTTGCAGAGTTTTTGCATTTAATTTTGGAAAATTTTAGAGAAGTTTTGATTAAAAAAATTACAATAAAAGGGAAGTTTTAGATTTTCTAATGTTAAACCTAGTTTAGACAAAAATTAAGGGCATATCCTATCTGGTGTACCTATTCGAAGGTTTTCATTCATATACTAGAAGTCTTAATGGAATCGGGTCACTTATCTGCGACCGTCCTATTACAGTGTCTCTGCTGCTGAACAGGCCGCGGTAGCCAAGTGGTCAAGGTATCGGATCATGGCTAGCGTGTCAGGAATTCGAGCCCAGTACCACTGAAGACCCTCCGTGTAGGGGAGCGATGCACGTTAAATCTGTCGAGAGCTCAAACGTCTACCGTTGGTGTGGTAGTTAGGAGGGGGTTGCCAGCTCAGGTGTCGTCCGCGTCACTTGACCATGGTTCAAAATTACGTGGTCCGTCGCCAAAAGCCCTCGTGTAGCTGAACAATGCGACGTTAATATTCACTCACTCACTGCTGCTGAACAACTGATGAATAGGGATACGTAATATTGAAATAATATTTGACTATAGATGTGTGTGGATATCAGACCTTTCAAAATTTAAATTATTTTTATATGTTCCAGAAAAAAAAATTCAAAAGGTATTCCTTCAAATCGATATCGAACTGTTTTATAATTTTACAGGAGAAATTATGTTAGTTTTCTAATCTAGCTAGTTTCACAACGAAACTGAATTATATTTTTCTTACATAACATTGAAAATATATCTGTCATTTATGTGCTAAGTTTGAATTAACTATTAAAGATATCTTCCAGAAATATATACTTCGGGTTTAAGTAAAAAAAAAACGGTGCACACCAGTACAATTCAATTATAGAAAATTCCGGTTACCTGTATGTGAAAGTATACATAATTTTCTTACTTAGTAACCCAGATCGATTTCCTAAGGAAAGTATTTTTTTTAGGAAAGAAACATAGATGTATCTAGGGCGATGCATAATAGAAGATATTCTCGCACAATTACTTCTTTGATTTTATTGAAGTCACAGCTTTTAGAGAATTATGTTCAAAAGACGTTTTACGTAATGAGAGAAGAAAAAGAAAGTTTCTCGTCTATATATGACGTCTTGAATGCAATTTTCTTTGTAACAAGTGAAGAAGCTTCGTAGTTTCCAGACGCTACAACTGTACATCTGCACTCCAGCTGTGTTTGTACTGCAAATTATCATAGGAGCATTTTATGTAAAAAACATGTATTTTGTACAAAATATAACGTGGAATTTAAGAGTTGGCCCTTTCTCTAACTTCTCCAAGGATAAATATTTCCCTTTCATTCTAGTTTATTTCTTGTTTATAAACGTCACATTCTCTGAAGCTACATGAGGGACCGAGGACACCTGAAGGTTATGGTCTTAACCTCGTGTCTGGCACTGTCCAGGCTCCGTTTGGATCCCTGATGCCCTCCAAGTTCTGTGTATAGATGATCTGATGCCCGTATATCGTTGTTTAAAGTTCTTATGCTGACAGTCAAAGAAGTTTGGATAATAGGGTCCCAGTTCAGATGTCGCCTTCGTCCCATGATGGGCTTCAAAATGACGAGGTCCGTCCTAATAGAGCTGTGGTTGTTTTAGAATGCAACACTAATAAATACTTGCTCATCCGAGCTACAAGAGGGCATTTTCATCCGTATTAACGTTTCTCTACATCACCGATCTCCTAACTATTTGAAAAAAATACTTTGTATCCTGGGATATATATATACTAGCTGATACACCCGTACTTCGCACGGGTGAATCGAAAAATTAAACAATACAAATTGAAGAATAAAGGAGTTTATAATGAGTTAATTTTGTGTGAATTGAAAATTAAACAAAAAAAAGGCTTTTGCATATCTCAGCTGAACAAAAAACCATATTTGTTAAATTTTAAGTCTGAAGGTCTAATAGCTGATATAAAGGATTTTTTTTTATTTATAACATCCCGTAACGGTCTTGTGGGTCAATTTCTGAAAACACCTTCCTAAGCTAACCTCTGCTCAGAGCAAAAGTAACACATTGTTACAAATTTTGAGTAACGAAAGCTTAAAATGGTGTAAATAATTTATATCTGGATGTGTAATACGTTAATATTACTTTCTGTTGTATTTATTTTATGTTAAAATTATAATATTCGCAAGCTAAGCCTTTCCTTGCATCATAATGGCGATTCAATGGGAACATAGCGAAATGTTGGTGATAAGGCTAAGTTGGCATTTTGGGCGACCACGTTGGCAACTTGGCGGTTAATTGAACGGTGCAAAAGTTGGTATATTGCAGCGCAACCTGGCGTGGAGCTGCAACAAAGAGGATAGCACAAAAAAATACATATACATGCCAATTTTCTTAGTGATCGGTTGAATGGTGTTGGAGTGAAGCGATTTCATATATACAAACATCCATTTATATATAGAGAGATATGTGAATTATTTTAAACAAGATACGTACGTTTAAATCAAATAATATATTTGCATTTCACTTTTAAATTTTATTGGGAGCAATCTGTAATATCTTCTTTGAATATACAAAGATTTCTCCTCAAAGGCTTCTTAGCTTTCCACTTGGAGAGCATACGCTTTAAAGTCAGTGCTTGCATGGTGTTGAGTTAGTTCCCAAGTCGTTTGTGAAATCGTGCTGTGACCAATGAGAGGACCTTACACTCACGTAATACACGATCAAAACTAGCATCTACTTTTTTGGTGAACCCATAAATATTATTTTGCGTACCTCACTTTGAAGAGACCACTGTTCCAGAATGGATGAATTTATGTATTAATTTTTTTTAAATCATCAGGTTGAGTATTTTGTTTATTTAGCGTTTAGGTTAGCTAAATTTGTTTTAGTTTATTTAGCGTCCTGTTAACTTATCTCTGCAAAAATTTCGCCAATCGCATTTGGTGAAAATATGATCATGTAAAAGATACTTTCTTGATTAATTTTTTTTTATTATTATCAAAAGCAACGTGGGGGAAGACTTGAATTGGCTACAGTTGACTTTATGGCCGTTAATATATGGCAAATGAGTGCTTACTTAAATTTAATCGAAGAGTACGGATTTTTCTCACAAAAGCTAAACAATAATAATTTTTCAAATAAAATGTTTTGTTTTATAACTACTAAATTAGTCTACGAGAGAGACCACAAATTTATCTTAAACTAAGATTAGAGTTTTTAAAAAGGAAAAAAGAAAAATAATTCTTCAATGTAACGCTTCCGAATCTTTAAAGTTAAGATGGTGTATAAGAATAAAACCTCCTATTTTTCGAATAAATTACTAATTATTTGAATTGTGGTAGCAAGTGAAAGTATTATTTCATAAGAGTGTTTGCAAAATGTATCAAAGTAATGTTTCTTGCAAGTGAAAAATACAAAACACTAATTTTTCCTATAAAACTCGCGCTTATTTTTTAAAAATTATCATAACTTTTCTATAAAATATTTACATTTAATTTATATATTTTTCCTTTTGTGTTTTGTGTGTGTATGAATTGATAAAGTAATATTTTTTTTCATTTCAGGAAGCCATCCCAGAAGTTGATTTTGCCAAGTTTAAGAAAGTCAACCATCAGGTAAGTATTACTTTTAAAGTGGCAATTAAACTATTCTTGACTTTAATATCTTTCTATTGTTAAGAGATATATGTAAAGTAAAGTTTTCAAATAAATTAATGAAATTTCTGTGCATATACGTTTTTTGATTTAATACCAATTTTGACCTGTTATTATTTACTTGTATTTTGTAAAGGAAGTGTTTATCAAATGAACAATTTTTCTTTTAATAAGGTGACGGAGAAATTCTTTTATTTGAAAATTTTTAACTATAAACCCAACAAAAATATATTTATCCCATAATGAATAGTATTTCAACTCATAGTTTATAATGTGTTACGCACTTGGATGCTATATATTTAAAAGTAAATGTCAAAAATATTTAAGTAAATCAATATAGCATCGTATGATTTTACAAATAAATGAGTGATAAAAAGTTGTATGGACATAAAATATTCATTGATAATAAAAGTAAATTCACTGTTTAAACATGTAAGATCATATTCTCTTTAGATGAGATACTTTTTAATAAAGATAACACATTTTGATGGATGAAAAATACCTTTTAAAGGACTGGAAATTTTAATCATTGAATATTTTACTAAAAGAAAAGAAAAATTTAAATAAAGATTAATATTTTGTTATTCATTTATTTTAATGAAAGAGGTATATGTTCTCAATGGATATCGAAAATTTAAATGACTGGATAATTTGTTGCTTATTCAAATAGATTTGGTATTTTAAAGGACCGAAAATTTTAATGATCAGGTATTTTAATAGATTCGACTATTTATTAGACTTAATGCTTCAATAGTTCGAATATTTTAAGCAAACTGACTAGTATAATGGCTTGAATATCATAATGATTTAAAGTTTTGTAAATTGAATAATTTTAAATGACTGCATAATTTGCTGAAAGGAATATTTTGATAATATATTAGAATAAAGTCGAATTTCTCTATATTTGATACCTTAATGATTGATTATTTTATTGGATCTGAAGATTTAAATAGACTAGAAATTTCAGTAGAACTAATATTTTAACTGGTTGGAATTTTAATGGAGTTAAATGTACATCTCATACAATATATATTCTTTGATATAAAAAGGGCATCAATATTGAGTGCAACTAGATTGATTTTTAATATGTACGTACGTATTTCTACAATAATTAGTTTATATGAGCAAGATGTCAATGAAATTTGCAGTAGGGTGGAACGTGATTATATGGAAAAAATAGCTATTAATAATCCGAAACTACTTTTGCAGAAAAATCTCTGTGGTACGTAGATTAATAGTAAAATAATAAAAAATAATTTCAAATTTTTACATTGCCTGCCCTAATGGGGTTGAATTTTCGAAAAAAAAATGTAAAAAGACTTAATTTTGGTTAGATGATTTTAGATTCAAAATAAAGTTACTTTTTTACAATATAAATAACCCAAAACGACTAGTATTGACAAAGGAGTACTGAGCATTTAATAGTACAATGTACATGGCAATATCTCCAATCTCTCTCCCCGCATCGTCCAATCCAAGCTTTTCCCGCTTTATCCTCTTCAACTGTCATTTCGACAGTTGGCTTTTTAAATTGTAATACTAAAGAAGCTGCTAAAATACTCTTGATATTTTTTTCCTTGTAACAATTGAATAGGTGTTCTGTCATCGAATTAAATGTGCTATTATTAGATTAAAGTATCTGTACTTATGCTTATGTAAAAATTACATTTGTGACGGATCTATACGCTTCTACAACTTACCCCTTGGGGACTTTTCTGGGGCAATAACATCACCTACCAACTTTCACCAAATCAACGAAACGTGATTATGCAAATTAAATATATTATATAAATTCAGTATTCGCGAGTTTTGAGAATTAGTTGGTGTGTGGAGGATCGTGAAATTATTAAGTGCAAATCTGAGTTTATTAATGGAAGAATTCTATCAGAGGATCACTCGACGGTGATTAAATCCGGATAAGGATCGTATTCAAGGCCTCAACGGGAGGACTCAACTTCATAAAAGTACAGGTATCGTGATCCTTGTTTAAATAGAAATTTAGCTTATTAGTGCGCGACGTAGTTTATATTGAGCTTGTATAGGTTATCGTGGAATCAGTTGAGGGTCCGTATTATTATCTTCAGGCTAATGAGTCTCACCTTCGCGCTCTGCTATCTGATCATTTATCTTAATTAGATTATTATTGTGCTTGCTTGATATTTTGGTGACAATAATATAATTAGAGTGGATAATGTCTACTGATTATTCAGTTCCTCCCACACATCTATCCGAGTCCGAGAGAAGACAAGGAAGATTAGAGGGAAACAGGAACCGACAAGCATTACACATGACCGTAATAAAATTACTGGGAAAAAGCTCAGATACCTAAACTACATTCCCCTTGTAGAAGTACTAAACATAAAAACTAATTTTTTTATTTTATTTCCTTTCATCTATGCTAGAGAACACTTTTTCTTCATAGGTAGGTTTTAAAAGACTGAAAAAAATTTTCGATCCATTCTAATATACATGTATTTTTATATAAATATTAGCTTCCATATATCAAAACCTATTTTACCCATCAATATTATTCAAATCTGATGTCTAATAGCAGCGGAACACTTCAAAAACAAAAGCCAAGCACAATGATTAAGTTCAAATATATCGCCACTCAAAACATCACGGTACATAATCCTTCCCTAATAGCTTTGGCATATTCAAAGCACTTCTCCACACCACTGAAAAGTGATTTTGGCGAAGGCTGTCTATACTTTCCGGCCTGCTTCCGGTATTTTTGTCTTGTGGTTAACTGAACTCAAGGCTGATAATCACCGATTCATCCTATCGATCTCGAACCGGTGGAATATTTTACGACTGTAATCGCTCACTGCTAACGCACCCTGACACTAATGAGAACACTTGACGAAGAGTTGGACACCAGCCAGCTACAGCGAGATGTCCTGTATGTAATATTTACCTTTTCTCGCTGCTTGAGTTTTCTTTTGATTATTTAATTCGCTCCACTGCCTTTTTTTCCTGAACTTTCGTGACTTTTTGCCGAGCCGAAACACTCATTTGAAATTCAAAGCAGTCGCCATTTGATGGAAGTAACAAAACGTTCCTAAGAATATGTAAGCAGTCTGACGGGGATGTATGCTGATAAGTGATTGTTCGGTAAATAAAAAAAGGAGATGGGTTCCAACAGATGCTGTATATAAAGAGGAATTATTGTATTTCTTGTGTAAATAATTGTAGCATTCCTAAAAGAGTCAAATTGAAAAAATTTTATGAAAAGTTATTTTCGAAAAATTGGCGTGATTTAAACAGAAATAATTGTATATTTTTGTCTTCAAAGTTGCTTTGATATCATACACTGTTGAACAATCAAAACGAAACAACATGGGAAAAAATATCCAATGGGCATGAAAATTACACCACGCGTAGATCTCATTTAGATCAGGGAGAATGCAGTTTGTTCACGCTAGCAGCATCACTTTCAAGCTATATACGTAGCGGCCGCGGTAGCCAAGTGGTTATGGTCACGAACTTGTGATAACGGTCGGTTCCTGCTTGACTTCTAAACTCCCTTGTCTACCTGTAAACCCGGCTAGGTATGTGGGAGAAACTGAATGATCCACAGACATGATTTCAATATAATTAATTTATTGTTACCAAATATCAATCAGACACAAAACAAATCTAATTAAGATAGATGATTATATAGTAGAGCACGGAGGTTAGATTCTATAACTCGGGGCTACTACTACAGACCCTCAACTGAATCTAAGATAGCTTAAATACGCTCAATCATAACTACGTCGCACACTTAATAAGCTAATTTCTAATTAATCAAGCTCACAATACCTGTGTACTTTTTATGCATCGGATCCTACACTGGAAACTTGCTGATGATCTCTTCGGCTTGATCAATGCCTTTGGATCCAAGCTCTGTAATCTTTTTCCTGGACAACTCCAAGACCTCTAACTAATTCCACTCTCTTTTAATCTTCGACTAACAACCAGCTCGCAGACTTTATGTTAACTCCTACTTGCCAACTCCAACGTGTCAACTCGCAAACTCACGAAATCAGAATTTATGTAATATACTTCATTCACATAATTACGCTTCCTTACTCGGTGAAAGTTGGTTGAAATAAATATTTTCCTAAAAGAGACATGAAGGGATTAGTAGAGCTGTGTATAGATCCGTCACAAACTTGTGGCTGGGTTTGTGGCGAACTAGTGCTATCTGAGTGAAGATTCTCCCAGGAGACTATTTTGCGCAGCTCTAAGTCCTTCCTGGGTGAGCTCGGTTTCCTTTATTAGAAGGGACTACATGAACCTTTACGCATTCTTCCCTTGGTGTTATGATTTGGGTACCCATGTATCTTACTCTCTTTGACTCAGCATATTGCTGGTACACTCAACATGATTATTTCAATTAATACATTCTTGTTTTTCACATTTGTGCAATAAATTTTCCCTCTTATTATATCTCTCATCCTTCGGCATTTTGATTGGTTGGCAGAATAGTTTCATAAGACGCATGGCATGAAATTTTCAGTAACTACTCTTCTCTTAAGAAAATAGTTAAATAATGCAGCAATAAAAATTGAATACAAAATAAATTTATAATCATTATGAGAAATTATGTTCGTGATAGAAACTTAAGGTTCGAAAAATATTTGAGTATTGATGGAAATAAAATTGAAATACAAAGCACTTTCAACTAGAGTAAAATTAACAAAAAATATCTTTTGTTGTTGTTTGTTGTATACTGAGATATATATAAAAGACGAGGGATGGAAGGACAGAAACATGCAGTATAGAAGGATATAGACTTTTTTATTTCAAATGATGATTCCAGCATACAACAGAAGGGGTGCGCTGCTTTCAATTCGAGACGGAAATGCCTTCTTCCGACTTCTTCTTCCGAAGCTTATATCCATGCCTTATGCGGGATTCGAACACGATCCCACTCTGTTACAAGCCGAGGGTTATATCCACCATAATGGCTGGGCGGCAGTAAAAAATATATAATTAAAATTGATAATTTTTCTTATATCCTATGCATCAATATTAATTGTAAATTATGTATAAAGTTGTTTAAGAAAATAACTTGCGTAGAGCACTGATTTAAAAAAAAAAAACTAATCTACAATACACTTAAAAACAAAATTTTCATTTCATTAAAATGAGGTATTTTGTTTTCCTAGTTTCGAAGCTATCTATGTCGTCACGAAACATAGGGCGTTTTAAAAAATCTAGTTAAAATAAATTAGGATTTCAATTTTTGATTCATACGCTTCATAAATATACTCTTTTCTCGACCTTTTAAAAAATCAATTCCGAAAATAAAATAGTTTTCATCAAATCTTGGAACAACTGAATAAATAATATTTATAAGCAACCAATATTTACGTAACAGTTGTCATGTTTCAAAAATAGGTTTTTATATATTTCTCATTACTGATTAAATTCTAAGCCATTATCTTAAGCCTAACATATTTAAATCAATAGTTAGGTGAGCTCTAATAGTCAAGAGTTTATGAAAACCAAAATCAATGCTTTGCTATCTATATATTTTAAGTACGCAAATAAATCATACTTGAAACTATATTGATTTTAAGACGTTAGATAGTCCTAATTTGTACTACTATACATATATGCAACCTATATAATAGTTCTAATTTATAACATATGCAAAAGTGTTGGAAGGGTCTCTTCTTCAGTAACTTTTTCACTAATAATTTAAATGAATTGATGATTTCGTGTCAGATTTACATCTTATTATCAGTAGTAGTAAGATTGTAGTGGTCCCGTCGATCGCGAGTGTTGGAGGATTCGAGTAAAAATCAACCATTTTAACAACGAACACAAATTTATTAACTATATCACTTAACAGTTTTAAACAACACAATAGAGAATGCACTTAAATCACTAAACCCGAGGAGCAATTAAAATCAATTAAATATAATAGAAATAAGAGCACTTATCTAATCTCCTGAGCGCGCTTGCTTCAATACTTGAGCAATATTCCAATTGATTTAACTATACGACATCCGGTCGCTAACACTATGTTTTCTTCTATCTCAACTTTCAACCATCATTTCGCCTACTCTACGACTAACTCTTAAATATAAGTTGTATTTTACATAAAACAAAGTGTTCTTTACAGAAAGGGGCTTTCAACTGAAATCACAGTTTAAAAAAATTATTTTACCCAAGAGGATTATTAGTAGAATCGTGAATTCACAATTTTTATAATGCTTGTTGTTTTGTTTGAGATGTATTTCTTCTCAAACACTGCATAATGGTTCGTTACAAGCATGTATTTTTCTGAAATGGTAGTTTATTCATATTTTTTCTTTTGGATTTATGTTTTTACTCGCATGACTCAAAATCGCACAGGGAACAAAAAAATTTTAAAAATAATATTCAAATACATTTTGAAATGAAATGGTTTAAATTATTGACTTTTAAATTAAAAAAAATCATTTATAATTTTAATACATTCTAAAAGAAATGTTTTTCCAAACAATTATTTGTTGGTCCCGTGACAGATCAGAGAAAATAATTCACTTGTAAAAATCGTTTGGTATTGAATTATCCTAAGAGAGAGTTGAAGTAAAAGTGTTTAAATAAGATGAAAAATGACAAATAATGGGATTAAGATTTTTTTAACACAATGCTATTACATTTATTACAATGAAGCTTTTAGAACGATGTATTATAAGTATTTCTCATCTTTTATTTATATTATGTAGAACATTTTTTCATTAAATTAGGTTGTTTCTTACAAAGAATCAACACCTTAATATAAAACAGTTATCTAAAAAAATTTAATATTTTTTTTTAATTATCGTAACGGATAAGCTAATTTCATTGAAGTTTAAACAACTAATACAAACACACACAAATATTCGGGGTGATTCTATACCTGATCGAAAAAAATTGTAGAGTGTGCAGAGGGTAGAGGGACCACTCGGAATCACGCAGGATTGCAGGGTCGCAAATAACGTAGCTGCGAGCTATGTTGCAAAAAACCAGAGAAAAGGAACTAAAATAGCAGCACATTATGGGTCAGAAAACATTTTATTGAAAGATTGTACCACAACAGGTGCTAATTTATGACCAGAAACATTCTGGCAGGCCTGCCAGTGGCGCTGCATGGAATTTCTTACGTTCTGGAAGATTCCTGGCAAATCATATATCCTTTCGGCAGCTACAGATGAGGTCTTCAACTAAAGAAACGGTCGTCCTGTACACCAAACTATTTATGTGACCCCAGAAGAAGTTTATACACTTTCGAACACCTGTTGTGGTACAACCTTTCAAAAAATGTTTTCTGTCCTATTAGTGTGTTGTTGTTTATGTTCTTTTTCTCTGATTTTGTACCACAGCTCGAAATTATGGTATTTGCATTCCTGCGTGATTCTACCCTCTACTAGTTTGTCAGTCTGGAAGCGAATCAACTTGTAAATATATATGCATAAAATTCCCATTAATTTAATCCTTAATAACTTTTAAATTATTTATGGTCCATTCCTTCGGGACCCGCGTTTAAATAATAACTAGCTATCCAGCTGACGAGAATCTTTTTAACTACATCTATCCATTCACACAGATCATGCTATTTGAACTTTTATTTACCGCTTAGTATAAATACTGAGATTTCTGGAAATCCCACCTTTTGTTCTTTGTAATATAATCGGCTGGAGCCTGGTTTGTATTTCGTGTCCACTTCCTGTATTCTTGAAACACTATGTGAATAAATGTGGAATAAAGAGAGTGGAAAATAGCAAGATGAGGCCTCGTCAAAATCCAACATGCATTACATGCACACCTACTCTCGGAATAATGTTTTAATAAGAAATAACTACCACTCCCACAGGATTACTATAAGTATATATTTTTTTTATAGCACAGACAAAAACAATATTTTTAAGTATGTTCTTTAAAAATAGCAAAAATCCAAACAAGAGTTTTATACGATCCTATCAATGTTCATGAATTGTTCAATATTAAAGTAGCCATGGTAGCTGAGTAGTGTAGATCGCTAACTCGTGACCAGTGTTGTATCTGTAACGTCATGCGTTAAAATTGTGACGGATCTTGGTCGCGGTTGATATACGCGGTTCTACTAATTCCTTCATGACACTTTTAGAAAAATATTTATTTTAACCAATTTTCGCCGAGTAAGAAAGCGTGATAAGGCAAATGAAGTATATTGTATAAATTCTGTTTTCGCGAGTTTGAACAGTTGGCAAGTTGGAGTTAGCAAGGAGTTTACAAGTGAGTTAGCGAGTTAGTTGACGATTGAAAGATCGTTGAGTTATTAAAGCATTTTGGAGTTTGTCCATGCAAAGGACTACGGAAAGTGGACTCAACGACAGTGATTAAATCCAGATAAAGATCTCCTGCAAGATTCAAGTGTAGGATCTGCTTCATAAAAGTACAGGTATCGTGAGCCTTGTTTAGTTAGAAGTTAGCTTATTAGTGTGCGACGTAGTTTTTATTGAGCATATTTTTATTGGTATTGAATCTCACCTCCACGCTCGACTATTTGATCGTTTATCTTAATTATATTGTTATTGTGTCTGGTTGATATTTTTGAAACAACAAAATAGTTAGTGTGAAATCATGTCTGTTGATTATTCAGTTTCTCCCACACACCTAGCCGGGTCTGCGGTTAGACAAGGGGTTTCAGATGGAAGCAGGAACCGTCCAGCATTACAAAATCTTGGTGCTATTAAAGAACCAACTTGTTAACCACATTGAATCAAGATCGAGGCTCAGATTCCTCTAATTAGTCACGTTGTTGAAGTTCGAAAAGTGGCGTGGGTGTTAGTACAGAGAAAGGGATACAAGATCAGATATCGTCCTTATCACTTAACTCTGATTTAGAATTACGAAGTCCATCACCAATAGCTCACGGAGTTCTTTGACAAGTTGATTTTTAGCAAGCAATCAACTTGCAATAGTAAAATTTTCATATAATTAAACTTTGCTCCTTAAAAATCACATGAATTATTTTTCTTCCAATAGTAAAAAATAGTGTTTTTTTTATAAATAATTGTATCGAAAGGGAGAAAATTCAGTCTCTTGCTGTAAACTTGAGAAAATGCATTATACTTTCCCCCACGCCACCCTTTCTTTTCCCCTTGAAAAGATTTTGAAAATAGTTCTTGAAAAGTAACGGGGACTGTTTACAAAATTCTCTGCCATTCGATATTTGATGAAATGTCTGGTCTTGGTGGTTTGTGCTGCGAAAACTTGTTTTTGTTTGCTCAAGTGAACTCTTCCGATTCGTTGCTATACGTTTAAAACTTTTCTACTTATTAGAATTTTAGAAAATATTAAATTTGCTTTGCCTGATCGAATTGCAAGCCTTTTCCTGAGAAAGGAAAAGCCGAAAAAAATGGGAAAAAATTGTACTTTCTCTTTTTCCAGAAAAATGTTTTTGGATTAATACATTTTATGTATTAGTTGCCAAAGCTGCTTATTCATAGTAGAGAAAAATAAAAAATCTATTAGATTTGAAAATAAGACTATTTTCCTAGGTAACGAAATAAATCCAGAATAATTTATCTGCAACCTTATACGGTCATGTTTCAAGAAACCGAAAAAGTTTATTTTCTATAAAACAAAAACAAAAAATAAAACCTACACATTTAAAGTCTTATCCTCCTGAAGAAAAAAAAAGTTGTACCCAAAATTTTGCAAAGAGCTGTTTTAACCACCTAGGAAATATTTTTCTTATGATTTTTAAGAATCAAATTTTTATGAAAAATTTGAAAAATGAATCTATATATTTTTTTAAAAATTTAATGTGAAATATAATTCGAACGTCAAAGGAAGGAACTTATTTTTCTTGGTCCGATGACACAGCAACCTACTGTGATTGTAAGGTTGTAATACCTGCTTGACTCTGAAACGCCTTGTCTACCTGTAAACTCGTCAAGGTGTGTGGGAGAAACTGAATGATCCACAGACATGATTTCAATCTAAGTAATTTTTTGTCACTAAAATATCAATCAGACACAATAACAATCTACCTAAGATAGGCGATGAAATAGTAGAGCGCGGAGGTGAGATTCTAACACGGGGATACTACTACGGACCCTCAACTGAATCTAAGACAGCTTAAATAAGCTCAAATATAACTACGTCGCACCCTAATAAGATAACTTCTAATTAATCAAGCTCACGATAAATGTACTTTTTATGCATGGGATCCTACACTTGAATCTTGCAGGTGATCTTTATCGGGATGGATCAATGCCGTTAGATCTACTAGTGTAATCCGTTTTCCTGGACAACTCCAAGACCTCTTAATAATTCCATTATCTTTCAATCTTCAACTAACGAACTAACTTGCAAACTCACAAACTCGCGGAAACAGAATTTATATAATATTCTTCATTTACATAATCACGCTCTCTTGGTCGGCGAAAAGTTGGTTGAATTAAACTATTATTCCCCTGAAGGAGTCCCCATGGTGTTAATATAGTCGCGGATAGATCCGTCACAATGTTACCATACTGGTGATCTCGGCCAATAATTTTCACTAAGTCTTCAGTTGTATGGAAATTGGAAAAAATGCTTGACCTAAAAAAAAGCCAAGTGCGAAGAAATTGTTCTCGACATTTCACTAACATTCTAAATTATAAGTAGGGTGTTCGAATTTTCATGCAATCCTTGTGGTCATTATCTCGAGTGGCATTGTTTCTGCCGAGTCACTAATGAGTGCATCATTGGAGTCTCAACGTGTAATGAAGACCCTGCCCTTTAAATCTGACGAGGCTCAAATCCCTTACACGGACGTGGTGCGGAAGTTTAAAGAATGGGATATCAGCTCAGGCGTCGTCCTCGTCACTTAACCAATACTTAAAGTTATGTGACACGTCGCTAATACCCTTCGTGTTATTTCATAGTGCAACGTTGATAAGCAACGATCGGACAGCGTTAGTTAGTGGTTTTATTGTTTTGTTGATATTTATTTTCTAAAGAAATGAAATTTCCAATTATATACAATGGACGACAAAAAAAATTAATAAATAAAAATATTTAACTAGCTAGTGAAATTCAATAACACTGATTGTTATCTCAAAAGTATATTCGGATCTATTTAGAAATTTACACGCAATGAATGAAAAAAAAAACCCATTTGAATTAGTTAAGCAAGATTATTATTTATAATTCAAAATATCTGTACTACTACCTGATCCAACAAACTTCGAAAACGAAATGAAATAGTAGGAATTCGAAAACGCAAGTATCGCTTAAGAGAGGCCCAACTTCTGCATTCCGATTACACGCCAGCCACCGCAGTGAGGAGGGATTTCATTAGCCAACAGTACGAGTGTGTCTTCTTCCCATTTCAATTAAATTCACGAATCATAAAGCAGATGGCAATGCTTAATCACGTGGTTTCGTCAATCGGATCCCGAAATGAAGCACCATTTGACATTTCTGAATACAGTTTCGCCATCTTGGCATGAAGCAGGCATATAAGAGCCTCTATTTCATTTGACCTCGAAGCTCTGAAATACATCTCTCTCTCTCTAAATACTAGCTACTCTGTTATTGATTATGATTATTGATTTTTAGTGATATATATGTTATCGTTAAAGTTCAGTTATTTCATAGAAAAACTAGGAATTTCATGAAATAACTAGACAAGTCCGTTAAAGTATATAATAGATGAAACATTCCAAACTTTACCTATAGTCTCCATTCCATGATATAACTAATGATATACCATTAAAGAGATAGCGAGAAACTCTAAACAGTTTTAAAGTTATTTTATAAATTAATTGATCCTAAATTGTTAAAACCCTCTCGAAAATACATTTTATCTCTATTGCTGATGATTAATTGGTAAATAATAAGGAAATGCGGATGATATAATTTCTTTTAACTCGTATTACTAACATTAAACAGAAAGGGGAAAAAAGGATATGTTTTGCATTTGCAACTCACACAATTAACTTCTTGAACTTCAAGGATGTCATAATGCTGGAGTAACCAACAGTCACGTGATACTTTTTTCTGAGCTGTTTTAGCACTTTTTACTTCTATCAAAGTTAATAGTTTTCACGAGTAAATACAGAACTGAGAGACTAGACTGAGAAGACTTGTATCAAATTGACCATCCTTTTATGGATCAATCCCCTACCCTAATATTTGATTTACAATTTAGTTATGATGACCAATCGTCACTTAAATATCTTCAACTATTTAATGCCCGAAACGCGCCACAAATACCTGATCGGTAGATATCTTTCCTTAGCGTCAGCTTCTCAATATTTCAATTTTCAGGCAACTTCGTCTCCATCTATTGTCCTCTATCTCTCTCGCTAGCTAGAAAACCTATACTATATATGACTGACCTTGTCTGCATATCACGGTTTCTTCTTCCAAAAGGGTTGGTTGTAAATGATAGCCCAAAGAATTCCCAAGAGGATTAGTGGAAGAACGCGTATAGATCCGTCACAACGTCATTTGGCGCAACACCATAATCTTGGAGTATTAGCGATTTTGTATCAGCATCGCATAATTTCTTTTAGAGTGAAAATGTGAAGTGAAGAGTCGAATAAATGCCATTAGATAGAACTTTTGATTTACTGTTTGAAGAAATTTACTGCTAGAGCTCATCGATTGCTTGTTGAAGCATATGGTGAGGCTGCTTTAAGCGAGAGAAGTTGATGTGAGTAATTTCAAAAGTTTAAAAATGGTAAGTTTGAGGTCGAAGAGATAAATAATGTTCCGGAAGCTTATTCGAGAAAGATTCATTGCAAACTCAGGAAGCCTTTTGTATTAAGAGCGACTCGACAAACTTTCATATAGTTTAAAATTTAGAGAGTGATTCAGAATCAAAGAAATTTGGTTCTACATGAACTAAAGCCGTGAAATGTTTAATGCTGATTTTTCACATATGAACGGCTGTTTACCCGACATAAACGAAAGATTGCTTCCATCGTTTATCCACTGTAATGAAAAACGGTTCCACTACGATAACCCAAGGAAGAAACCGCGGGGACCACGCGTGGCCAGACTTCAACAGCCAAATATTCATGGAGGAAAACTCACGTTATTTGGTGGGATCGGCTGGCTGTCGTGTATTATGAGATGCTCAAACGGAATGAAACTATTGCTGGAGCTAGCTTCCAAACTCATTTGATATGATTCAGCCAAACACGCAAGAAAAAAAGCTTCCACTACTACTCCAAACACGACAGAATTATTCTCCTGCTTAATAATATTCGTGCACAAGTTGTGACGTTGGTTAAACCCTACTTGGAAACACTCATTTGGGAAGTCCTACCTCACTCGCAGTACTCACCACACATTGCCCCTTCCAAATATCCCTTGTTTTGATAGATGGATCATGGCTTATCTCAGCAATACTTCACGTCATATGAAGATACCAAAAAATTGGTTTGATTCGTGAAAAATGATGAAAAATGATTCCTCAAAAGATGAAGCGCGTTCTTCCAACACGGTATATGTGCTATCAGAAAAAAGTGTAAGTAGCGGTTCGCAATGGACAATACTTTAAATAAAATATACTGTACCATTCTTTCGTAATAAGTACCTAATTTCTGATAAAGAAAAAACCCGGTGAAAACTAATTTGGGCTCTTTTTATAAACAAGAAATAAATCTAAAATGTTGAATTCTACCGCTTCAAATTACTTTAGTTCATTTACCTAAAATTAAATACAAGTGTACATCCGACATCACTGAAAATAGAATGAGAATGTTTACTATTTTAAAACTAATTTTGAATTCTTAATGTCGGAACCCAGACTTATTTTTAAAGACGTAAATGTGATATTTACTAGAAGGCTTATTCAAGATTCATTTACAGTAATACCTAAAATATTAAAGGCAACTCAGTATTACTAATGGAATCATTAATGCTTTACCATTAATGAATGAGATCATATCGTTCCATCGTTTGCTAAATTACGGAGATATTATGTAAATTATATGATGAATGATCTTATTATATACAATTCAAAGTTCGATATTAGACGATATGATAATTAATATTGCTTTCAATGTATTATCACGAACTGTCTCTAAATCGCAATCTAAATTACCTACAATGATGAAGCAAAGGATTAAATATAGAGAACGCGTATGCTTTATTCTACTTAATGATTAGAAATGATGTCATCAGCAGAATGCCATCAAATCTTGTAAAAGCAGAGGGATTCTGTTGACTGTTGCATTGTTCAAAGCATTCCATAAATTAACTTTTCGTAAAATAATCTAAGGTTTAAAACTCTTCTTAAAAAAAATTGCAAAAAGCTGCAGAATTTCTCAGCGTTTGAGATAAATTATTATATCATGTGAATCATTTTTATTCAAAATAGATACTCCTCTCTGGTTCAAAATACATAAGTCTCGTAACACTTAAGCGTATTTGAACAAAAAAAAAATAAATAAATAAACTTCTGAAAGTCATGAATGGGACAGGTAAGATCTATTTGCTGTTATTTTACAGTTCGGATCTTGGATATAATGTTACATAAATAATTCAATATTTACAATGTATTTGCTAGAAATTATCCTTTTTCCTCTCGTTTTGAATCCTATATTTGCAAAATCGTTATTTATTCATACAGATTAAGAAATTCATTCTATATTCATTTTTCAATTCCTACTATTAGTTCACACTCTCTCTATGTGTATATATATATAATTTGTTCAAATTTTTTTACGTTAATAAAATACTTTTTATTCATCCTCATTTTTTTGAACTTGTAGTGGATGACACTTGATGTATAAACAGTTTTTTCAAATATGAAATAATTAAACTTAATTAATGAATAAATAGTAAAAAACAAAAATATTAGTCCAACACCAAAATCAAAGTGTATGCATAAGTATTTTCCGGTTCAAGTAAGAGATGGCACCAGCAAAAAGTATGCAGCATATTAATTTATCACAAACGTTATTTTGTTGGTCTGACACTAACCTACAAACATATAAATTAAGTCCCCCCAAAACAAGCGTCTCTGTTTTATCGTTCAGTGATCCCTTGGAATTTTGTGCCTGAAAAAGAACATTGACGGTACGCATTGCTTTTCTTATTGAATCAAGAGAAAAGAGCTGTCATTGGTAGAAAGATACGGTGAAAACGTTGCATCGATTAGAACACAAGAGACTTACTTTCGATACTTGAAACGGGGTGATTTCAATGGGAAGTACTCTAGTGGACTCCAAAAGTGCAAAAAAAACGAGCGATTGCAGGAGTCATTGGATGATGACCTAACTCAACAACAATTGGCAAAAGTATTAAATACATCACAAGAAACAATCAGCAGATGTTTACAAGATATGGGGATGATCAATAAACTGAGTAAATGGATCCCACGCAATTTTGAATGAATGTCAAAAGAAAAGTGTGAAATGCTGCTTCAACGCCACTTAAGAAATCCTTTTCGTATCGTGATGGGTGACGAAAAATGGATTTATTTTGAAAACCCGCATCGGAAAAAATCATGGCTTTCACCTGGTGAAAGTCTGTTCTGGAACACCAAGACCAAATCGCTTCGTCAGGAAGACCATGCTTGTGTCTTGTGGGACCGGAGTGGTAGTGTGTATTATGAAGACCGGCGAGACCATTAATGCTCAACTCTATCGCCAACAAATAATTAATTTAAATCACGCTTTGATCGAAAGATGACCGGAATGGGCCAGAAGACACGGCAAAGTGATTTTAAACGACAATGCGCCGTCTCACACAGCAAAACCAGTGAAAGACGCCTTAAAATCGCTTGGAGGGAACATCCTTCCGCACCCGCCGTACTCTTCAGACCTGGTACCATCTGACTATCCTCTCTTCGCATCGATAGGGCCCACGTTCGCTCAGCAGTACTTCAGCAATTTCGAACAAGTTGTAAAATAGCTCGATGAATGGTTTACCTCAAAAAACAGGCATCTTTTCTGGCACGGATTACATAAATTACCTGAACTATGGGCAAAATGTGTAGAAGCCGATGGACAATATTTTGAATTGAAAAAAATTACTTTCCCTTAAAAATTACGTATATTTTCTTTACCAAAAAAACCGGAAAAAACCAATGCATACACTTGGTGTAAAAAGGAAAATCGCTCGTTTTGTCCCTGTAGCACAATGGTTAGTGCGTTGGATTTCTAACCCAAAGTCCGTGGGTTCGAATCCTACCTGGGATGGCCTAATTTCTTTGGAATGTAATTTCTTTTTATCATACTATTTTATTGGAATAATTAAATTTAATCCATGAATAAATAGTAACAAACAAATACTAGTTCAACACCTTATATAGAAAGGAAAATGAGAAAATGGCAAAGGAAATCGCTTTCTCTTTTGCCCTTTAATATTGTGATCCCGTCATATGTATATACATATTTATATTAATTGTAATTATTTAATAAAAAGTAACTAAAATAAAAATTTTCTTTGTTGACATAAGAAGGAATTGACGTAAAAAAAGTTTTTGTTACTCGTTTACATGTTAGGGAAGTGTTAGTATTGTTCACCCTTTAATACAAATATGGTACAGTTGGAAAGATATTGACGTGTAGAACAAAAAACAAAGTCGGAAATCTAGCAAATTTATGTTTCCAGATTTGTGTACTTATTTATTACATTGAATCAATGAATTTATGTAAAAACAATGATTACTTGTAAGCAAAAGAACAATTTGTTGTCAGTAACATAAAACAATAGCTAAACCAGGATATAACTCTTTGTTCGACGAGATGAAGAGAGGATATGGTCTATTAGAAATCCGTGAGGTCTATAAATAGGGAGTCGCTCGCCGAAACTGAGTCAGTCTTGTTTTGACCGTTGAAGAGTAGGATTGATTTGACCATGAGGAGTCGACTAGCAATTAGTTTTTCTTCGGCTGTTGAGTAGGACGAGTAATTGCTTTTGAATAATCTTTAACATACTTGTATTTTAGACACGGATAATTGTGTATGAGCGCCGTAGAAGTTGTGTAGACCTTCTGAGATTTGTTCTGCGAATATTGCTTTTGAATCCTGTATTTCAGGGATTGTTTTTCAACAATACATTTCCATCGCCTGATTGCGTAAAATCCTCGAACCCCGATCAACGTAACAATACAAATAATTTATTTTAACCTCGCAAACAGTATGCTTTAAAAAATTCATTTCATTCTGTGGCAATCACACAAAAAGGAAGAAACAAACATATTTCTGTTTTTCTCAGTTTTGCCTTTTTATTTTAATGCAATTTCTCAACGATTGGTTGTTCGATCAACTGTTTTTACTCTTCAGTCGATGACATTCTATATCAATAGATATCATCTGACCACTATTTTGAAAACTAAATAGGATGACCAGTGATGGATTGGAAAGTTCCCCTTTTCTTCCTGAGAAAAGGGACAAAAAGAGAACTCATTACGTAAGAGAAAATTGCCTTTTTTTTAATAATTGAGTGATATTTTCTCTTGTAACTTTTTATGCCCCCTGCTTGTATTACGGCGTGTCTAATGTGTCATTTCAATATTCTTTTTCTGTGTAAGAAACATCCACGTGTAAACATCTTTTTATTCTCGAAGGCTCCATCTATCTTTGTCATTCCTGCTTTTATCTACCAGGACGGGGTTTTTCTCTCCACTATAAAACTTCTAATACACTTTTTCTTTTACCTCTAGCATAGGTTTTATTCAGTCAAGTATTTTAAGGTTTTTATTTTTTTATTGAATCGGAGAATGCACTTAAGATATATACATTGTTACCAATCAATATTAAATTTGCACGAGTGTATGTTCTGCAGAATAAATTATTTTCCATCAGTAAAATCTATATTTTTTAGGAATATATGAATTATATCTGAAGTGCGTTTTAAGTTACGAGTTAGCCCCAATTTTCTCTTTTTTTGTGTGTCAGAGATAATAAGAATGTAAATGTATTACAATGAATTCGATATTAAATTGGTGAAAAAAGTTAAAATATTTGAAACAGATTAAAAAGAGTTGTTTTTTCAAATAATTTAATCAATTATCTCATTTCAGCATTTGTAATAAAATTTAAAAATCGTATCAAAAAATGAAAAGGCAATAGATATTTATGAGTGATGCAATAGCTATTTATGTTCATTGCATGGGTTTCCTAAGCAATTTATGTTTAATTTCTTCGGCCTTTTTCAATTCCTACTATTGGCACACTCTCTTTATATATATATATATATGTTTATCTTGTTCAAATTTTCAATCGTTTATAAAATACTTTCTATTCATCCAATCAAGTCCAAATAAATTTTTTAAAACTTGTCATGGATGACACTTGATGTTAGTACACAGTTTTTTCAAATATTAAGTAATTAAATTAATTACCGGTTTTCGACGCAAACTTAGATTCATCTCCCATTGTTGTAACAATGTAACTGTTAAAACAATGACAAAAGTTAGCGTCGAAAAACTGTTTTTCAGCCAAACTAGCCAAACCGGGTGTGCATTGTTACAGCAATGCAGACAAATCATGCTCTTTTTTCAATTCCTACACTATTAGTTCACTCTCTTCCTATACATATATATATCGTACAAATTTTCAATCGTTAATAAAATACTTTCTGTTAATACATTCAAAATAGGAATTGGTTTAAAAAAATTTTTATATTACTTGTTATTGTTTAAAGCTAATTTGTCAAAAACAAAGTATTTCCTTTTAATTTATTTTACTTAACTCTAGTAAAATTCATTAAATGAAATTAAAATTAATGTTCGCAGCACGCGGTTCGTTTATTTGAAGTTTTTTCTAATTCATTTTATTTTAGTTATTGTTTCTAAGACTGAACTAACCTAAAAACTCTCAGTGCAACTTTTTTTTTTAAAAAATAGGAAGAGTAGCTTTATCACTTAAGGATTGAAACATGTAAACTTCATAAATGTGCCAAGACTGTTTGTGAAAGATAATGCATGCATATATGTTACAATAATTTCTTAAATTGTGTTTTTGTAATTTGGCTTTTATTTTGTTTTGTATATATTTTATTGGTTTTATGTGTTTCTTTACTCTTATTTTCTTTGTTTTATTTGCTTCTTTACTCTTATTTTCCTTGTTTTATTTCCTTTTTTGCCACGTGATAACTTGTGTTGACGGGAATTATTTTATCCCTTTTAAACTAAAGAAAATATACTTTAGAATTTTCTTTCTCATAAATGAGCACGTTGAGAGAGAGAGAAGAGAATAGCTGGGGGATTGAAATACATCCAGTAATTTTTTTTCAAGTTTAATCATTCTATTATACGACAACATTCATTTTCGTTCGGAAGGGGAAAAAAGGATTGGTTCCAATCCTGGTGCTACTAAACAGCCCGACATGGGGAGGGGTTGATTCAAGTTAAACTTGTAGAAACTCGTTTGTTTCGTGTTCGAAAGTTTTCATGATGATAAGGTGATGAAATCGTCCTCTCATTTGACTGCCGTTCAAAATTACGAGGTCTTTCCCCAATAGCTCTCCTGTAGCTTCATAGTGCGACATTACTAAAAACTTTGATGACAATTGGAATAAAAAATATATACTATGAAAAATTCCCTGAATCTCTAGAATAGTGCATATAAAAGTGAAAGCACTACATTCTTGATGTATTCAAGAATTAATAGCCCATTTTTTACGAATTACAAATTCCATTTTCGCATAACTTTACATTACTGGAACAACAATGAACTTTCATTAGAAGGTGAAAATAGCACGATGTTTAAAGTCAATACTTTATATCAAACCCTTTTTGGAACTTTGGAACCCCCCTAACTTGAACTAAATCAACGAATAATTACTAAAATGATAAAGAGATAGTTTGATAAGCATACCATATTATTATTTATTAGAAGGCAAAGCGAAGCTTTTATCATTCTGTGGAGCTACAACAATTTCTATTCTATCAAATTTCGGTGGCTGTTCTCGTTCCTAATGAGATTATCATATTTATATAACTTTTTTTAAAAAAAAGACCATATCTTTTCAAACATATTTCATCTATTAACGCTTTAAAAAACTCTACATTCCCTAGCGACTTGCGGCTCGGTTATTGTTCTTAATGAACTTGCCTCACCATAAAGAGAACCCCAATAATTGCGTGATTGTACTCAGAAGACCACTCGTGTTCAAATGACAAACACCTCTCCATGACCGACGTAACATTCCCCCCTCCCCTAACGTATTATTTCCCCTTTTTTCCCCTAGTGCCATGTCACGCTATGTTGGCGAGGAATGGAGCCAAGACTTAATTTGGACAAGGAACAAGATAAACATAAAAGGGGCTACTAAAGCAGGGCCGGCACGTGCGATTCAGGGCGGTGTCCTGTAGTCGTTGCAAAAATTAAAGGTCAAGTTCTAGTCGAGATTGCTTTTGTTTCTTTTTTTCCCCCACATAGCTCCACCTTGTTGGTGGAATCGATAGGAATGACATTTGTGTTTGGCATTCTTGAATTTTATTGATTTTATTTTATTTTCAGAATTCGAAATTTGATTCGTTCAAATGTGAAAGGAAAGGAAGTCACAGATGTAGTTTTATTCGACCTTCACCAATCTTTTTCTTTACTCTTTGAGTACTTTGTTGAGTGACTTTCTGCTGAAACGGGAGAGTTCACCACAGTAGTTACCATTTAATGTCATTCTAAATCAAAACTATTGAACAATAATATCTTTCCGTCAAACAAATCCTAGCGCCACTCGAGAATCTCCAAGGAGTGGGGCTGATAAACTTTAAATATCTATCGAGGCCCAAAATCCTCACATTGGCGTGATGGGAAAGCTTAGGAAATATTTCAAGTATCTTTTTTGTCCTTTAACTGAAGTTAGTATTTACACTTGCCACCGGAAAGTCTGCGTACAGGCTATCATCTTTCATATTTATGCAAAGATCATTAATTAAATTAAGTCTTTCTGAATCAATTCTTTTTATCATTGATTCATCTAACGTGGTAAATTCAAATAGTATGAGCAACAATATCTGAATATTACATAAAATTATACAAATATTTATAACTTGAGAATGACACAAATCGTGGGAGTCAAAAGTATGCATACACTGGAACAAACCTTTTGAATAATGCATTGTAACTAACAGTTAATACTTTTAAAGCTATTCCGTTCTTTTTATAACTCTCTCATCATATTTGGGTGGCCGCGGTAGCCTAGTGGCCAAGGTAACGGACTCGTGGTGGTCGTGTCATGAGTTCGAGCCCAGTGCCGCTAAAGACCCGCCGTGCAGGGGAGAAATGCACGTTAAACCTGTCGAGAGCTCAAGCGTCCTCCCGTTGATGTGGTAGTTAAGAAAGGGGGTTGCCAGCTCAGGGGTCGTCCTCGTCACTTCACCATGTTTCAAAATGACAAGGACCGTCGCCAAAAGTCCTCGTGTTGCTGAACAGTGCGACGTTAGCATTCACTCGCTCACTCATCATATTTGGCAGGGATTTAACTAGCTTAGTTGTCTCTTCTGTGGATATTTTGTTTCATTCTTCTACTATAACAGATTTGAGCATTTGCTTGGATGTTATTACCTTTTCCCTA
Organism: Trichonephila clavata; assembly: GCA_019973975.1. NCBI lineage: Eukaryota > Metazoa > Arthropoda > Arachnida > Araneae > Nephilidae > Trichonephila > Trichonephila clavata. Next base: position 39,238 of record BMAO01019256.1, read on the forward strand.
ATTATTCACTCCAGTAAATCCCATAAATGCTGTATTGTGCTTAGGTCTGAGGACTTTAATTGCTTACGGGATTGGTTTGGGTCATGTCAGAACAGCCACGGCTTCACAGTGGGAGCCATTTGCTCGATACCTTTTTGCCCCTGAATGTAAAAATCATCACTTACCGCAAGTTTCTTGGCACTTTCCCTGATATTTTTACTTCAATAAGTTAAAGTAATCAATTTTGTACATTGTTGATTCAATAAATTCCAGATTACTAGCCGAAAGGCTTCCAATGCACCCTCAAACATAATGCCTCCTCTTCCATGTTTGATAGTCGAAAAAAAATTCTCTTTCTTAAGATCTGTCCAGGAGTTTTTTGTAGGCATATTTTTGTTAACTTAATATATTATATTTTTCCAATAATAATGTGTCCTATTTCAGTGCTTTTTGTAAAGGTCATTCATTCTCTTAGCTCTGTTCACTCGAGAGATGAACGGTTTCTTGAATGCAACTCGGCCATGATAGTCATCCTTTTTCAGTTCTCTTCGAATTGTGGTTAAAATCACACTTTTTTTTTTGCAAGATCTCAGTCCCACTTTTAGCTATTTGTGAAGCTTATAGTCTGGAATTTATTTTTATAGAGCGTATTACAAAGCAAAATTCTCGAGGTGATACTGCAGATGGGCAGCCGGATCTTGACGGACGTTAAAATTTTAGTTTATGTGTAGTTTATGAACACTTTTTGAATCAATGAATGTCTCCTACTAACAGTTTTAGCATTTGCTTAAAAAATTTCCTCCTTTTCTGAAGATCTCTGATGATTTTTCTTTCAATAATATATCGATCTCTAATCTGTTGCCTGCCATGGAACCACAAAAGCTTTCAAATCTCAAATCCTAAGTAAATCGTAAAAGAAGTATATAATTACTTAAAAACACGATTTAGTGCAATTATTTACAATGAAAGGTCTTTAAAATATCTATTTTGTAAGTGTATGCAGACTTTTGGCACGAATGGTAGGTGATTATTTGGAGGTCATTCTTGTTTTTTCTTGTTAAAGTAAAATTTGTTGCTGCGATTTGAATTAGAAAATTTTGAAGAATCCCCGACAGCTATGTTGATTTTCTAAAGCGAGATTTTACTAGTAATTATAACATAAACAAGTAAGATGATTGCCTGTACGCAGACTTTCGGAGGCAAGTGCATGCAGTCCGCCTTTAATAGCCCTCCTGCAGCTTCGAATACGGCGCTCATGAAAAATTAAACCAAATCCAATTCGTTAGTCACAAGAGTCAAATACCATTGGAAGTCCATGGCGAAGAGAATCTGAAGAATTGGCCAAATATCATGGACAGCACTGGTCTAGATATTATATCCAAATTGGCTAGGCTTAGTCAGAGGAAACAAGCGTGTCTTCAGTGGATACCATCGCATGTGGGTGTGCCTGGGAACGAGGCAGCTGATGAGCTGGCTGGTAGGGGTAGTGATCTCCCTAACCCTAGTTCCTCTGTCTTGAGCCATTCTGAAATTCATTCCCTCCACAAAGCTAAAATGAATCTGACTTGGCGAAAGCCTCCCGCTCACCACTGGTACGCAGATAAGAGTCCTGGTCTGTCCTTACAATGCAGGGGATCCAGAGCCCTTCAAACACCCTTGGCGCGTTTTAGAGGTAACCACTTGCTTGGTATATCCTTTTAGTAGGGGGTAAAGTCTTTCTTTGCCTGTCCCTTCTCTTTCCCTGCTCCTCTTTCTCATCTTCTGGACAGCTGTTTGGAGATCCAGACCTGCTTGGTGACATTCTTATGCGGAAAGGTCAAATGGACTTGGTGTAGGATTTCTTGCTCCAAGAGGATTTGAAACAACAACACCACCACCATTGGAGGTTATTAACAGCATTCCCAATGAAGCAATAAACATTTATATTGATGACAGTATCTGACCAAATTGGTAACGGTATATACAGAGTGGGAAGAAAAAGTAGCCCAGACGAAAATATACAACTGGACATGAATGTGACGCGCACACTAAGTGACTATTTACTGAGATAACAATGAATGGCTTGGAGATTGATCTTTTTTATTTCTGATGAACTCTGGTTTCACTTGGGTGGTTATATCAACGCACAGAATGACAGATTCTGGGCAGTAGAGAATCTGCATAACTCCCACTATATACGATTTCATGATCAGAAGGGTTATGTTTGATGGGCAGTGGTTCCACGTCTTCTTTTATCAGGCTATATATTCGGAGCGTTACATTTCCAACATTTTGAATCCATTTGTGGCAGCTTTAACTGAGGAGGAAAAGGCATAGTTACTTCCAACAGGATTGGTGTAACTGCCCATACATTCCGCCAAACGATGTATCACATTTACCGTCTAAAATCCTGATAGAGTTGTTAGCATAGGTCAGTTTGGTCTTGGCCTTAGTTGACCAGCCAGGTCACCTGATCTATTAATGTACACTTACTTTTTTTGAGGAACCCTCGAGTCTAAGGCCTATCGCAACAAACCTTATAGTCTTGAAGATCTGTAGTGGAACCTTTCTGATAAGATTGCAGCAATTCCGGCAGTCCAGCTTCGATATGTCATCCGCAACTTGCTGACCAGGTCCCAAAGGTGCCAAGAGATGAATGGTGGTCATTTTCATCGTCCTCTATAAGCAGGTTAACGAACTATCTCATTTCCTTTGTGACGTTTCTTTGTAACCTGGAACTGTTCTCTGGTCCACTTTTATTTGCCCCATCCTGTACATTGTTACGAATTTTGTAAAATAGTGTAAATAATCTATATTTGGATGTGTAATACATTTATATTACTCTATACTATATTTATTTTATGTTAAAATTGTAATATTCACTAGCAACGTCGTCCCTTACGTTATAATGGCGATTCAATAGGAATTTGGCGAAGGCGATAGAGCCAAGTTGGCTTCATTTTTGGCGACCGTTGGTGACGATTTTGGCGGCCGTGTTGGCGAGTTTGAATTCTTCTAGAAGTTAGCGGAGAAATACACTATTTCACGATCTATGACGCAAGCGGATCTTTCTCGAAGTTTCCACCACGGCTATAAATAAAGCGATACTGGCCGCAACGAGTCAGTCTGGTTTTGACTAGTGATTAGTAAACTTGCCTTGACCGTGATAAGCTCGGCTGTTCTTGTGAGTAATCTTTAACATACGCGTATTTTAGACATTGATAATTGTGTCTGAGTGTTGTTGAAAGTGTGGATTTTGCTGTTGAGTCCTGTATTTTTAAGGATTTATTTTCAACAATAAATTCGCATCGCTCTTAAAGAACTGTCTTATTGTTTGCGACTGGTTTGCATAAAATCCTCGAACCCCGATCAACGTAACAATATTAATACCCTCATGAAAAACTGACTGAAATATCGCAATCCAGACCTGCTGAATTTTCAGATCTAATTGTCATTGATGAGGGACTTGGAGTTATTCTAAAAACTATGACGATCTTTGAATTCTTTCTGATAACCATAGCTCGTTTCAACACTTTAATAACTGGTTTCTTGTGGATCTTATGTGACGTCATCAAACTTGAGATTTTGCAACAATAGTCGCTAAGTATATTAAAGACGCCACAAACGATTCTATTCAACATCTATTGTTTCAAAATTTCTATTTTACTTACTATTTACTTCTATTTTACTTTCAGAATTACAATTTTGTATTATACTATTACGAATATAATGCAAACATTTTTGTTAAATTCTATGCCCAATTCTTCTCTACTATTTAAGCTAAGTTATTCTTCCAGCTACAACAACAACAAAAAAACGGTCGTTTTGTGATTTATTTCTGATATTATGTTAAAAAAATAAAAACAGTAATATTAAGCCCCTTTTTGAAAAACCCAATATTATTCTTGAAACTCTTTTAAATTAATTTCAATACACGTCTATTTCACTTAAAGAAGTGTGTGTTGAGCTCTCATTTCGTGCCAATTTCTATATCTGGCGACGATTGCTTAGTAGCTATCAGAAAAGAACCAAATATTATACAAATCTAGAGAGGTCTTTGATTAAATTAAACACACACACAAAAACAAAATCCGTGCTTTTGCGTCATTATGTTATTTTATTACAGCTCAACTCAATGTCAAATTACAGTTATTTGCATAGATTATCATTTAGATCATGTCTTGTATTGATTCAACCTCAATAAAAATCGAATTGTTCTGCAATTACAATTTGTGGCGTAACCATGGTAAAAATGGGAAATAATTTTTTTGTTCACCCATATCAAATTTACTTCATTGATCGCTAGCTTTTGTGATACTACTGGTAAATAATTTTCTTCAATATCGATAAATAGCCTTGAATTCCAAATTACTTTTAAACTTTTTACCATTATCCTTTTTTTTTCTCGTGTTTTACGTGAATTAGAGATATATATTTCCAATTTTTGATCTTCCATTGCTATTAGTTGAGATAAAGCTACTCAAAAATATGTTGGTCATGAATTGATTAAATATATGATATAATAAAACCCTTCTCTACGTGCTCAATAAATGAGTTAATTTTCCCGTTTTCTGAATTATTATACAATAGCTTAAAATCGGAAATCAATACCTGGATCAATCAGTTATCTAAAAATCTTTTTCTATCCATACTTTTACTTGGCAAATATTTTTTCAGGGGAATAAAATAAAAAAAAATAGCCCACGGAAAGTTTTCAGAACTTTTCAGATTGCGTGTCTACTGCGGTGAGCCCACAGGATATCTTGCCAAATATCGAGAATTGATTTCGGGCTATAATGAATTGAGGCTGTAATTTCTTTCGTTCGGTTTGTGTGGACATAGTGATTCGCCATTCTGGAATTTTCTAAAGGAGTGGTCATTAGATCGACGTTGATGACCGTTATGACGTGTTAAAGAATTCATGACCTAGAGTATATTTAATTGGTTGTGCTCAATAAGTTATTAGTCTAGGAAATACTTTGTGAAACCGGTGTTTTTGTCTGGTTAGCTGATTTCTCAACTCCAGACAAGCATTGGGAGTAGAAATAACCTTCGAGTTTTTTGATGTGCAGTGTGTGACTTTATCTTTGTGATTTCTTTTTGACACATGATTGTTGGAAAAAATTGCGTTTTAGCGCGATTTCAATATTTTTTGTTTTTGCGACCAGCTGTTGACCTTGACGGGGTGTTTATTTGATCCACCATCCTACCGGTTGCAACTACGCCGTAAATGCCTTAGACGGCTGAGACGAAAGGAATCCTTATTTGGACCAGTCTTCAAGGGCTTTTATTCCTGTCTTTTGCGATTTGCAGAAGGAGGTGCCACTGCATACCCCCTTTCCAGAGAAGAAAGTACCTTTTTCTGTTTTTGACTTTGGGAAGGATACTGAGAGAGGATTGTTTTTCCAGCCAATTACTGCAATTGTTATACACCTCCAGCTGTTTGAGTGTCGTTGGATCGTTTTTCCATTGACGTTGTGGGCAATCTCTTGTTGAGATGGTGGATAAAATTGACACGTGCACCATTGAAGTTTTAAATCACTAATCGTGATTTTTGAGAGTGTCTTAGTTAGACTCTCTATGGAATGAATGCATAATCAACCAGTATCATTAAGCTGGGCTGCCATCTAGTGTTCAAATCCTGAGTCACCACTTTGGCAACAAGTTGTTGACCCTGGCGGGGTATTGATTTGATCTATTGATCTATTTAACTGCAGCTACAATGTGCATGTCTTAGACGACTGAGACGAAAGGAATTCCTATTTGGGCCAGTCTTTAAAGGTTTTATTCCTGTCCTTTGTTGTTTGCAACTTGCAGAAGAATTAAGTGCTAATACATTTCTTCTTTTGCGCACAGCATTTTCAAAAGATAAATTTAGTTTATTTCTCTGATACTGCTGCAGCCGTGACAACTGAGTTGCTATAATTGAGAACTCACCGACAGCGGGGTTTCTGAAGAGATGGGTGTTCGAGTCCTGATACCACTGACGACCCTCCTCCAGTGTATTACACGCCAGAGTGTAGAGGGAACTGATACACGTTAAATATGTCGAGCTCAAAGTCCTCCTATTGGCGTGGTGTGATAGTGTGGAGATTGGGATGCCAGCTAAGGTGTCGTCCTCGTCACTTGACCAAGCATTAGAATTACGAGGTAAGTCGTCGATAGCGTTCGTGTTAATTTATTGTGTGATTTTAATATATCTCTAAGTCCTCATGTTGATATGTTTACAAGTTTGGAGAGTGAATTTCCAACTCGTATGTCGATCGAGGTTCAAAGTCTGTGTAGCTTCTGAATGCTATTTAAAATACTATCCGTCAATATCGATCTATTCCGATACAGCTGCTTAGTAAATTATTGTTTATCATCTGAATCTATGTGTACAATTTCCTTCAAAATGTATTTGTATACATTTTATACTTTTCAGTAAAGATAATCTTAAGAGTGGGTTCCCTATACCAGCCATTTTAAACTTATAAGAGAAATTTTATTTTTATGGAATTTCCCCCCTCTTTAGTGTAGAATACTGTGTTCATTTGAATTCAATAAAATGCGCGCGCGTTCGAAAAATCAAAATAATAAGAAACTTCTCTGAAATTGAAGATTTTGTTGGAGTTTTTTCAAATAAATGCAACAAATCTAGATTTGTGAAGAAATAAACAGTTTGCACTAAATTAATGATACGTTCGCTGATTCAAAATGGCTGCTACAAACCAGTCTAATAATTATAAAAAATAATAAAGTGTTAAATTATAATTATGCCAGTTTTAATCATTTACAAATAATCTATTAACTATTTGAGAAAAGTTGTGATAGTTAATGATAGCAACTTGTCTAAAATATATAGTAAAAAATTTCTTAAAACAATTATATGGAAAACGTTAATTGCATCCCTTTTGAATTTATCTGTGAATTGTATTTTATTACGTTCGAAGAGTTTAACCTCTTTACAGTTCTATTCATTACAATTATAATTTGTTCAAGTATTTTGAACGAAGTTATGAAATTATTTAACTTTGAAATTAATAACATTTTCTTTTCTTTCTAGGGGGCTACCATGCAAAATAATGGTGAGTACCTATTCCATGATTTCCATTTTGACACTATTCATTTCCAAACAAATTCTATACTAATGCGCGAAAAGCAGTTTCTGTTCTACGATCTTTGACTTCCTTCGGAATAATTACAAATATCCCTATTGTCGACTTAGAAAATGTTATATTTCCACTTAAGGATCCATCATTCTATGAATGGAATTTCTAAAGTTCAAGAGTGATGCAAAATCCCAGGCGACTGTTTCTAAATTAAAGCGTCCAATTATTTTGAGAGACATTACCAAATATTTGGAGTGATTAAATCTAACGAGTCCGTGTCATTTTTCTAGAAATTTCTCGCATCATCAATTTAATACGCTATTTGAAAAAATATAGGAATTCTTATAATTTCTACAGTTCACATTAGTTTCAGTTAACTGTGAGAAATTCGAATAAGCAGGATTTTCAAATGAGATAAATATGTAGTAATGAAGCCAAATTTAGGAATACATATAAGTTTTAAAAATACTGTAGGAAGAGCAGTTTTAGCCATGAAGAGGCTCATTCAGTTTCTAAAAAACAAATGTTTTCCATAAAATTTTTATAAATTAATCCATATTGTACAAACTTTGCACATACGTCGAAGGCTCAGAAACAATTTTTAATAGGAAATAACGATTCAACGAATTTTTACCAATGCATTGCGACACCTTTATTCAAACTCGAACGAACAACTACTACACAGAGAGAAGAAACAAAAAACAAAGTACACAAAAAGGGGGATTGTTCCATTTCTCCGTACAAGAGGGGTGGGGTGAGAAGGGATGACGCAATGTTCCGTAACATCCCGCCCCACGTTGAAATAATAAATTTCAACCATACATCAATATAGAAGTGGACTGTTACAAATTATCAATAAACACAATTTTTTACAATATACAAAGCTAAATAATTCAAAATATGCACAAATATCAAAATAACAAATACAAATACAACAAATATCAAAAATAATAAGCAAGAAAAATATACAATTATACAGAGGATATTAAATTTGCTACAGGCAGAATTGCGATGCTATTGAAAGACCTTTTCAAAATTTTATCTTTTATTTTACTTTCACTACACGTACCAGGCCATCTGAACCAGGTATGACTTCCGTGATTCTGCCTAAGCACCATTTGCACGTAGGCATATTATCTTCTTTTAATAACACTAGTGTTCCTACATTAACATTGTTTTTTTAACTAACCATTTGTTCTTTGCTGTAGGTTAGAAAGATAATCTCGATGCCATTTGACCCAAATAATTTGTACCATTTTTGTCAACCTTTGCCACTTATCCAATCTATTTATCTCTAAATCAATCAAACTAGGCTCAGGAATAGCATTTAAAGGTCTTCCAATTAAGAAATGACCAGGTGTGAGGCTTTCACAGTCATCCGGGTCATTAGACAATGGACAGATAGGGCGCGAGTTAAAATTGCCTCTACTTGATTCATGACAGTACTAAATTCCTCAAATGTTAGCTTGGCATCTCCAACAACTCTTTTAAAATGATATTTAAAGGATTTAACTCCCGCCTCCCAGAGCCTCCAAAGTTAGGTGCTCTGGGAGGAGAAAAGTTCCAATTAATATTCTCTGATGCATAATATGTTGCCAACTCTTCATTTGGGTTACATACCATCTGGTACAGCTTTTTAGCTCTCGTTGAGCCCAACAAACGTTTAGCATTGTCTGTGAAAAGTGTTTTGCTAATTCCACGTCGAGCAAAGAACCTTTTTAATGTGGCTATAAAGGCGCCAGTCGTTAAATCCGTAATAATTTCAAAATGAGTGGCTCGGGTAACAAAACAAACAAAAATGGTTACATATATTTTATGATAAACACCCTTTCGTTGCCCTTATATTTAATACAGAAGGGCCTAGAAAGTCGATCCCACAGCAATTAAAGACAAAACCCTGGTTTACACGTTCACTTGGAAGTGAACCATCAATTGCTCGCAAATTTAGGTTTAATTTTGAAGCAAGTAACACATTCGTGAGTAATTTTACGAGCTAGAGATTGCCATTTAGAATCCAGAATTTCTGCCGAACAAAGGATAAAAGTGCTGAGGGCCAACATGCAAGTTTTTTATGTGATAGTACAACATAATTAATTTGGAAAATTTATGAGCATGAGGAAGAAATTGGAAATTTACAGCTAAATGACATATGGAATTTACCAATCTCTCCAACTCTGAGAAGACCTTTTCCATCCAAGAAAACATTTAAAAATTTTAACTTGCTTGTCGTAGGAATTTCTTACCTGCAGCCAAACATTTAATTTCTTCAAAAAAACTCTCCTTTTGTACTGGTTTAATTAAAGCAGCTGTAGCTCTTTCCAGTTCTTCATTTGTGAAAACACAGACTGTTTAAAAGCAGGATACTTACAATTGAAATAGAACCTGAAAATATAACTCACAATCGAACAAGTTTAGTAAAACTATTTGTAATATTTAAACAATTATCAAGGAATACAGATGGACCTGCATGAGTGATGAATGAGTATACAATGTTAGGGTTTTTAAGTTCTTCGAAAAGTTGTCGTCTTTCTGCGAAACGACAGAGTCTGAGTTCAAAGTTTTGTCCTTCAAAAAGGAAGGACCTGTCCACCAAAGTTCGTCTTGAAGCTGCAACTTAGTTGCACCTCTTGAATCAAATCAGCTGGGTTCTCCTTGGTTTTTACATGGTGCCAGGTAAAGGTTTCAGTCAATTCTTGAATTAAAGAAACTCGGTTTGCCACAAAGACTTTTAGAAGGTGTGGTTGCATTTGGATCCAGTCCAAAACAACTTTCGAGTCCGAAAAAGATAAACTTCATCAAATTCTAAATCAATAATTTTAACAATCTTTGAGGTCAATTTCGACAACAATGTCGCAGCAAGCAGTTCGAGCCTAGGTATTGACAAAGTCTTGAGTGGGGCGACGCGGGTTTTGCTGCAGAGTAATCTTATCTGAGTTTCATTGGCATTCTCAGATTTTACGTATAGGCATGCACCATAAGCTTGGGCTGATGCATCTGCAAATCCAATAAGGTGAACTACAACAGAATCTTTCAGTAAAATGCACCGAGGTATTTTCAAATCTTCAATTGATGCAGCTCGGCCACGTATCTCTGGAAGTTTTCAATTTCTTGACGAGGCAAGTTTTGATCCAGTCAATTTTTAATAGCCAAATTTTTGAATCATCATTTTGGCCTTTATGATTATCGGTTGAAGCAGTCCTAGGGGATCGTACAATTTGGAGATAAATGACAGACGGTTCTTTTAGTAATAGTCACTGGAACTCTTGCAAATTCATCTGATACATGAATGTGTCCTCTCTAGGTCTCCACGACAATCCCAAGGTCTTTACTAACTCATCATTTTCATTGAAGAGGAACTCCTTGTTTCCGTGGGCACGTTTTTCAACAATTCCTCATGTTGGCGCTCCACTTGTAAGATGAAAACAGCCCTCTTTCATGAAGCCAATTAGTTGTCGCTGCATCTCTTTAGCAGTAGTGATGTCGTCTGCTCCTGACAAAATGTCATCCATGTAGGTGCTATTTTCGATAACTGGAGTGGCAAGTGGGTACTTGTTCTTCCCTTCATGGGCTAGTTGTAGAAGACATCTGGTAGCTAAATATGGAGCTGGTTTGGTCCCATACGTAACCGTTTTCAAGCGATAACAAACGATATCTTCTTCAGGCGATGGTCTCCATAAAATTCTGAGAAAATCTTGTTGATGCTCCTGCACCTTTATTTGACGAAACATCTTTATATCACTCGAAAAAGCCACAACATATTTTCTAAATCTTAAAAGAATATCAAATAAATCAGGTTGAATAGTACCTCCTTTTAGCAAGATGTCATTCAAAGAGTTTCGTTGTACTTTTGCATGAAGCATCAAACACGACTCTCAGCTTAGTCGATTTACTCTCAGGGCGAATCACAGCATGGTGAGGAATGTATAATGTAATCCTGGCTTCTCCTCTTTAACTCGCTGCATGTGATCAAGATCCTCATATTCTTGTAGAAATTCGACATATTTATCTTTTATATGAGGTTCTCTAACAAATCGCCTTTCCAACAATTTTAATCTGCGAATAGCAGTAGACTTTGACTGCCCCAGTTCAATGTCATTGTCTTTCATGGGCATCTCGACGCAAAAACGTCCGTTAGTGTCTCGCCATAGTTTTCAAAAAAATGTTCATCGCATTTCTTAAGTTCATCACTAACAAATTTGGTGGGTACAATTTCTTCTATTTCCAGAATGATTTTAAAGTATCATTTAAAGTTTCAAAGTCTTTTGTGATTAAACACAATGCCAATGAGCCACTTGAGAACCTCGAGGTGTTACCACTAATTATATAGCCAAATTCAGTATTTTGTAAGATCAAATTACATTATCTAATTTGTATTTACATCTTTCAAAATATCAAAGAAAATATCTGCTGATAATAAGGCATCGATAGAATTACTAGTATTAAAAGTGGGGTCTGCTAGATGTACATTGCTTGGAAACACAATATGTGAAATATCAAAGGAATTAACAGGTATCATATTAGTAATTTTGGGTACAACATGAAAATCCACAACACGTTTATATGATCCAGAACCATTTGAAATTACTCCTTTGATTTTTGATTTTATATTAACATTCGAACCACCCAAACCAGAGACCGACATATCAGTTTTTAATTTACGCAAATTCAAGAAATCTGCCGTGCTCGACCTCAATAGAGAAACTTGCGACCCGCTGTCTGCGAGGACGCGTAAAGGAACTTTTTCCCCAACAGAATTTTCAACATAAATTATACAAGTCGATAAAATAATATCATTTTTATGTTTCTGGGAAGCGGAAACACTCATGTTCACTCCCGAAACCTGACCTTGAACAATGTTGTTTTGAGCACTCGGAAAATTAAAAGAATTCCTATCAGTTTTATTTTGATTATTTTTATACTAGAATTTTGAAAACAAATTGGTTCGATGACGTCATCTTGGCGCCTGGTGTCTGGTTGGATGACTCAAAGTTTTGCATCTCCTGATTTTTTACATTAACAAAATGTAACAACTGATTGTGGTTCTTTTTGCAAAAACAAATATGCTTAGATCTACATTGTGATACCTTATGGTTTGGTTTCAAGCATTTTAAACATAAATTCAAAGATTTAACAATATTATACCTCTCTCTAACAGGCATATTTTTAAATTTATCACAGTTATACAGGTCATGGTTCAAAGAACAAAGCTTACATTTTTTGTCAACATTTGCATCTGTATGCAATATGAAGCTTTTGTGACGTGGAGAGTCTTTAAAATTTTGTTTATCTTTTGTTCCTGCGGATGGCAGGTTTTCTAAAAATAAACAACGTTATTCAAAAAAGCCAAAAATCATCCCACTTAGGAATGTCTGTACTCTCCAAGGTCATTTCGAAAAGACGCTTTGTCTCAGTATCCAAAACCTGCATAACTAATTGTATCAACAACAATTCTGAAAATGTATTATGCTCAATATTTAGCAATTTTAATGCTCTCAAATGTTTAGTACAAGTGTCAACCAAATTTCTTAATCAACATTTGAATCACCTCTAAATTTTTCATATTTCAACATCAACAAAGCATTTATATGTTTGTTTATTATTAGTCTTTTGTTTTCAAACCTCTGCTCTAGAGCCAGAAACAACGAATCATATGTGTCATCCACAGTTTGGACATGTTTTGCAATTCCTATTAAACACGATTGTAAATATTGCAATTTTTGTTTATCATTTAAACCACAATTTTCAATTATTTCTTTGAATTGCTCTTTAAAAATAAACCATGTTTCTATGTCCCCATTAAACTGTGGAAGCGATAATTCTGGTAATCTAAAGCACGGTTTGATAACATTAGACACAGCATTTGAACCATTTCATTATTATTTTACTATATTTTAAATTCAAAGATTTAAGTCTTACCTCGAGTTTCTCAATGTGTTCATTGCAGTGGTAATTTTTCCATCGAAATTTAAATCTAGATCTGATAAAAGTGAAAATTTCTTCTTTAACTGATTCATATTTTGCATTAAGTCTATCAAATTGACTTAATTTGAAAGATAACACTTCTTTGTCATCTTCAACGAAAGTGTCCACAAATGCGATAAATCCACTCAACTGTTTTTCGATGTCGGCAGAACTTCCTTTCGAGAATTTTAACGCCTTTCGCCATGACGCATTCAAAGCAATGAAACCAACGAAAAGATTTCTTAAATATCTTCTCCACAAATCCACAGGTTCTGGCGATTTAATAATACTCCGCAAGGCGAACCATTTTTTTATGTACAAACTTTGCACATACGTCGAAGGCTCAGAAAAATTTTTAATGGAAATAACGATTCAACGAATTTTTACCAATGCATTGCGACACCTTTATTCAAACTCGAACGAACAACTACTACACAGAGAAAGAAAAAAACAAAGTACACAAAGGGGGATTGTTCCATTTCTCCGTACAAAGAGGGTGGGGTGAGA
>BMAO01019257.1:0-12890 GCA_019973975.1 Trichonephila clavata
TCCATGGACAGCAGGATACCTTCGCTGAGCAGAAAATGCATCCATCCACACAACAAAACAGTGGTTTAAAACTGTCCATGAATATTTTAAGGACTCTGACGAGCAACACAGGCTTCCATACGACAAGGCGGTCCTTGAGACCTCTCGTTGGGCGTCCGTATAGCTTTAGGGAACAATACAGAGAGAAAAGTATTGTTTTTACACCCCCCCCTCTCCCCGCCACCGTGGATTTCGTTTTCCAGCAGTCCAGCACACGCCATGTCTCTTTAGACTACAAAGCAATGCTTCAAACCTGTCAATGGACCTCCTAAGACATTTCAAGACGCAATGGATCCCTTTACGAAACAAGGAAACTGCCCAAGGACGCTCATTCGAAAAAGTCCTTATACTAAAGCAGGCCCACTTCTTAGGATCACAGTGCCCAGATTTGATATCAGGGGGCAACCTTTTCGGAGCCATCCCTGCCACGGTCCCATTCATTATTCAACAAGGCTGTGTTTTTAATCTGTCACTGGACAACAGAGGACCTTTTCAGGATAACAATGCAGTGTTTTGAATCCCCTGGACACAATGGAATTGGTTTTCCAACAGTGCATGTCTCTTTACTCAACAATACAATGCCTCCAACCTGTCCATGGACAGCAGGATACCTTCGCTGAGCAGAAAATGCATCCATCCACACAACAAAACAGTGGTTTAAAACTGTCCATGAATATTTTAAGGACTCTGACGAGCAACACAGGCTTCCATACGACAAGGCGGTCCTTGAGACCTCTCGTTGGGCGTCCGTATAGCTTTAGGGAACAATACAGAGAGAAAAGTATTGTTTTTACACCCCCCCTCTCCCCGCCACCGTGGATTTCGTTTTCCAGCAGTCCAGCACACGCCATGTCTCTTTAGACTACAAAGCAATGCTTCAAACCTGTCAATGGACCTCCTAAGACATTTCAAGACGCAATGGATCCCTTTACGAAACAAGGAAACTGCCCAAGGACGCTCATTCGAAAAAGTCCTTATACTAAAGCAGGCCCACTTCTTAGGATCACAGTGCCCAGATTTGATATCAGGGGGCAACCTTTTCGGAGCCATCCCTGCCACGGTCCCATTCATTATTCAACAAGGCTGTGTTTTTAATCTGTCACTGGACAACAGAGGACCTTTTCAGGATAACAATGCAGTGTTTTGAATCCCCTGGACACAATGGAATTGGTTTTCCAACAGTGCATGTCTCTTTACTCAACAATACAATGCCTCCAACCTGTCCATGGACAGCAGGATACCTTCGCTGAGCAGAAAATGCATCCATCCACACAACAAAACAGTGGTTTAAAACTGTCCATGAATATTTTAAGGACTCTGACGAGCAACACAGGCTTCCATACGACAAGGCGGTCCTTGAGACCTCTCGTTGGGCGTCCGTATAGCTTTAGGGAACAATACAGAGAGAAAAGTATTGTTTTTACACCCCCCCTCTCCCGCCACCGTGGATTTCGTTTTCCAGCAGTCCAGCACACGCCATGTCTCTTTAGACTACAAAGCAATGCTTCAAACCTGTCAATGGACCTCCTAAGACATTTCAAGACGCAATGGATCCCTTTACGAAACAAGGAAACTGCCCAAGGACGCTCATTCGAAAAAGTCCTTATACTAAAGCAGGCCCACTTCTTAGGATCACAGTGCCCAGATTTGATATCAGGGGGCAACCTTTTCGGAGCCATCCCTGCCACGGTCCCATTCATTATTCAACAAGGCTGTGTTTTTAATCTGTCACTGGACAACAGAGGACCTTTTCAGGATAACAATGCAGTGTTTTGAATCCCCTGGACACAATGGAATTGGTTTTCCAACAGTGCATGTCTCTTTACTCAACAATACAATGCCTCCAACCTGTCCATGGACAGCAGGATACCTTCGCTGAGCAGAAAATGCATCCATCCACACAACAAAACAGTGGTTTAAAACTGTCCATGAATATTTTAAGGACTCTGACGAGCAACACAGGCTTCCATACGACAAGGCGGTCCTTGAGACCTCTCGTTGGGCGTCCGTATAGCTTTAGGGAACAATACAGAGAGAAAAGTATTGTTTTTACACCCCCCCTCTCCCCGCCACCGTGGATTTCGTTTTCCAGCAGTCCAGCACACGCCATGTCTCTTTAGACTACAAAGCAATGCTTCAAACCTGTCAATGGACCTCCTAAGACATTTCAAGACGCAATGGATCCCTTTACGAAACAAGGAAACTGCCCAAGGACGCTCATTCGAAAAAGTCCTTATACTAAAGCAGGCCCACTTCTTAGGATCACAGTGCCCAGATTTGATATCAGGGGGCAACCTTTTCGGAGCCATCCCTGCCACGGTCCCATTCATTATTCAACAAGGCTGTGTTTTTAATCTGTCACTGGACAACAGAGGACCTTTTCAGGATAACAATGCAGTGTTTTGAATCCCCTGGACACAATGGAATTGGTTTTCCAACAGTGCATGTCTCTTTACTCAACAATACAATGCCTCCAACCTGTCCATGGACAGCAGGATACCTTCGCTGAGCAGAAAATGCATCCATCCACACAACAAAACAGTGGTTTAAAACTGTCCATGAATATTTTAAGGACTCTGACGAGCAACACAGGCTTCCATACGACAAGGCGGTCCTTGAGACCTCTCGTTGGGCGTCCGTATAGCTTTAGGGAACAATACAGAGAGAAAAGTATTGTTTTTACACCCCCCCTCTCCCGCCACCGTGGATTTCGTTTTCCAGCAGTCCAGCACACGCCATGTCTCTTTAGACTACAAAGCAATGCTTCAAACCTGTCAATGGACCTCCTAAGACATTTCAAGACGCAATGGATCCCTTTACGAAACAAGGAAACTGCCCAAGGACGCTCATTCGAAAAAGTCCTTATACTAAAGCAGGCCCACTTCTTAGGATCACAGTGCCCAGATTTGATATCAGGGGGCAACCTTTTCGGAGCCATCCCTGCCACGGTCCCATTCATTATTCAACAAGGCTGTGTTTTTAATCTGTCACTGGACAACAGAGGACCTTTTCAGGATAACAATGCAGTGTTTTGAATCCCCTGGACACAATGGAATTGGTTTTCCAACAGTGCATGTCTCTTTACTCAACAATACAATGCCTCCAACCTGTCCATGGACAGCAGGATACCTTCGCTGAGCAGAAAATGCATCCATCCACACAACAAAACAGTGGTTTAAAACTGTCCATGAATATTTTAAGGACTCTGACGAGCAACACAGGCTTCCATACGACAAGGCGGTCCTTGAGACCTCTCGTTGGGCGTCCGTATAGCTTTAGGGAACAATACAGAGAGAAAAGTATTGTTTTTACACCCCCCCCTCTCCCCGCCACCGTGGATTTCGTTTTCCAGCAGTCCAGCACACGCCATGTCTCTTTAGACTACAAAGCAATGCTTCAAACCTGTCAATGGACCTCCTAAGACATTTCAAGACGCAATGGATCCCTTTACGAAACAAGGAAACTGCCCAAGGACGCTCATTCGAAAAAGTCCTTATACTAAAGCAGGCCCACTTCTTAGGATCACAGTGCCCAGATTTGATATCAGGGGGCAACCTTTTCGGAGCCATCCCTGCCACGGTCCCATTCATTATTCAACAAGGCTGTGTTTTTAATCTGTCACTGGACAACAGAGGACCTTTTCAGGATAACAATGCAGTGTTTTGAATCCCCTGGACACAATGGAATTGGTTTTCCAACAGTGCATGTCTCTTTACTCAACAATACAATGCCTCCAACCTGTCCATGGACAGCAGGATACCTTCGCTGAGCAGAAAATGCATCCATCCACACAACAAAACAGTGGTTTAAAACTGTCCATGAATATTTTAAGGACTCTGACGAGCAACACAGGCTTCCATACGACAAGGCGGTCCTTGAGACCTCTCGTTGGGCGTCCGTATAGCTTTAGGGAACAATACAGAGAGAAAAGTATTGTTTTTACACCCCCCCTCTCCCGCCACCGTGGATTTCGTTTTCCAGCAGTCCAGCACACGCCATGTCTCTTTAGACTACAAAGCAATGCTTCAAACCTGTCAATGGACCTCCTAAGACATTTCAAGACGCAATGGATCCCTTTACGAAACAAGGAAACTGCCCAAGGACGCTCATTCGAAAAAGTCCTTATACTAAAGCAGGCCCACTTCTTAGGATCACAGTGCCCAGATTTGATATCAGGGGCAACCTTTTCGGAGCCATCCCTGCCACGGTCCCATTCATTATTCAACAAGGCTGTGTTTTTAATCTGTCACTGGACAACAGAGGACCTTTTCAGGATAACAATGCAGTGTTTTGAATCCCCTGGACACAATGGAATTGGTTTTCCAACAGTGCATGTCTCTTTACTCAACAATACAATGCCTCCAACCTGTCCATGGACAGCAGGATACCTTCGCTGAGCAGAAAATGCATCCATCCACACAACAAAACAGTGGTTTAAAACTGTCCATGAATATTTTAAGGACTCTGACGAGCAACACAGGCTTCCATACGACAAGGCGGTCCTTGAGACCTCTCGTTGGGCGTCCGTATAGCTTTAGGGAACAATACAGAGAGAAAAGTATTGTTTTTACACCCCCCCTCTCCCCGCCACCGTGGATTTCGTTTTCCAGCAGTCCAGCACACGCCATGTCTCTTTAGACTACAAAGCAATGCTTCAAACCTGTCAATGGACCTCCTAAGACATTTCAAGACGCAATGGATCCCTTTACGAAACAAGGAAACTGCCCAAGGACGCTCATTCGAAAAAGTCCTTATACTAAAGCAGGCCCACTTCTTAGGATCACAGTGCCCAGATTTGATATCAGGGGGCAACCTTTTCGGAGCCATCCCTGCCACGGTCCCATTCATTATTCAACAAGGCTGTGTTTTTAATCTGTCACTGGACAACAGAGGACCTTTTCAGGATAACAATGCAGTGTTTTGAATCCCCTGGACACAATGGAATTGGTTTTCCAACAGTGCATGTCTCTTTACTCAACAATACAATGCCTCCAACCTGTCCATGGACAGCAGGATACCTTCGCTGAGCAGAAAATGCATCCATCCACACAACAAAACAGTGGTTTAAAACTGTCCATGAATATTTTAAGGACTCTGACGAGCAACACAGGCTTCCATACGACAAGGCGGTCCTTGAGACCTCTCGTTGGGCGTCCGTATAGCTTTAGGGAACAATACAGAGAGAAAAGTATTGTTTTTACACCCCCCCCTCTCCCCGCCACCGTGGATTTCGTTTTCCAGCAGTCCAGCACACGCCATGTCTCTTTAGACTACAAAGCAATGCTTCAAACCTGTCAATGGACCTCCTAAGACATTTCAAGACGCAATGGATCCCTTTACGAAACAAGGAAACTGCCCAAGGACGCTCATTCGAAAAAGTCCTTATACTAAAGCAGGCCCACTTCTTAGGATCACAGTGCCCAGATTTGATATCAGGGGGCAACCTTTTCGGAGCCATCCCTGCCACGGTCCCATTCATTATTCAACAAGGCTGTGTTTTTAATCTGTCACTGGACAACAGAGGACCTTTTCAGGATAACAATGCAGTGTTTTGAATCCCCTGGACACAATGGAATTGGTTTTCCAACAGTGCATGTCTCTTTACTCAACAATACAATGCCTCCAACCTGTCCATGGACAGCAGGATACCTTCGCTGAGCAGAAAATGCATCCATCCACACAACAAAACAGTGGTTTAAAACTGTCCATGAATATTTTAAGGACTCTGACGAGCAACACAGGCTTCCATACGACAAGGCGGTCCTTGAGACCTCTCGTTGGGCGTCCGTATAGCTTTAGGGAACAATACAGAGAGAAAAGTATTGTTTTTACACCCCCCCTCTCCCGCCACCGTGGATTTCGTTTTCCAGCAGTCCAGCACACGCCATGTCTCTTTAGACTACAAAGCAATGCTTCAAACCTGTCAATGGACCTCCTAAGACATTTCAAGACGCAATGGATCCCTTTACGAAACAAGGAAACTGCCCAAGGACGCTCATTCGAAAAAGTCCTTATACTAAAGCAGGCCCACTTCTTAGGATCACAGTGCCCAGATTTGATATCAGGGGCAACCTTTTCGGAGCCATCCCTGCCACGGTCCCATTCATTATTCAACAAGGCTGTGTTTTTAATCTGTCACTGGACAACAGAGGACCTTTTCAGGATAACAATGCAGTGTTTTGAATCCCCTGGACACAATGGAATTGGTTTTCCAACAGTGCATGTCTCTTTACTCAACAATACAATGCCTCCAACCTGTCCATGGACAGCAGGATACCTTCGCTGAGCAGAAAATGCATCCATCCACACAACAAAACAGTGGTTTAAAACTGTCCATGAATATTTTAAGGACTCTGACGAGCAACACAGGCTTCCATACGACAAGGCGGTCCTTGAGACCTCTCGTTGGGCGTCCGTATAGCTTTAGGGAACAATACAGAGAGAAAAGTATTGTTTTTACACCCCCCCTCTCCCCGCCACCGTGGATTTCGTTTTCCAGCAGTCCAGCACACGCCATGTCTCTTTAGACTACAAAGCAATGCTTCAAACCTGTCAATGGACCTCCTAAGACATTTCAAGACGCAATGGATCCCTTTACGAAACAAGGAAACTGCCCAAGGACGCTCATTCGAAAAAGTCCTTATACTAAAGCAGGCCCACTTCTTAGGATCACAGTGCCCAGATTTGATATCAGGGGGCAACCTTTTCGGAGCCATCCCTGCCACGGTCCCATTCATTATTCAACAAGGCTGTGTTTTTAATCTGTCACTGGACAACAGAGGACCTTTTCAGGATAACAATGCAGTGTTTTGAATCCCCTGGACACAATGGAATTGGTTTTCCAACAGTGCATGTCTCTTTACTCAACAATACAATGCCTCCAACCTGTCCATGGACAGCAGGATACCTTCGCTGAGCAGAAAATGCATCCATCCACACAACAAAACAGTGGTTTAAAACTGTCCATGAATATTTTAAGGACTCTGACGAGCAACACAGGCTTCCATACGACAAGGCGGTCCTTGAGACCTCTCGTTGGGCGTCCGTATAGCTTTAGGGAACAATACAGAGAGAAAAGTATTGTTTTTACACCCCCCCTCTCCCCGCCACCGTGGATTTCGTTTTCCAGCAGTCCAGCACACGCCATGTCTCTTTAGACTACAAAGCAATGCTTCAAACCTGTCAATGGACCTCCTAAGACATTTCAAGACGCAATGGATCCCTTTACGAAACAAGGAAACTGCCCAAGGACGCTCATTCGAAAAAGTCCTTATACTAAAGCAGGCCCACTTCTTAGGATCACAGTGCCCAGATTTGATATCAGGGGGCAACCTTTTCGGAGCCATCCCTGCCACGGTCCCATTCATTATTCAACAAGGCTGTGTTTTTAATCTGTCACTGGACAACAGAGGACCTTTTCAGGATAACAATGCAGTGTTTTGAATCCCCTGGACACAATGGAATTGGTTTTCCAACAGTGCATGTCTCTTTACTCAACAATACAATGCCTCCAACCTGTCCATGGACAGCAGGATACCTTCGCTGAGCAGAAAATGCATCCATCCACACAACAAAACAGTGGTTTAAAACTGTCCATGAATATTTTAAGGACTCTGACGAGCAACACAGGCTTCCATACGACAAGGCGGTCCTTGAGACCTCTCGTTGGGCGTCCGTATAGCTTTAGGGAACAATACAGAGAGAAAAGTATTGTTTTTACACCCCCCCTCTCCCCGCCACCGTGGATTTCGTTTTCCAGCAGTCCAGCACACGCCATGTCTCTTTAGACTACAAAGCAATGCTTCAAACCTGTCAATGGACCTCCTAAGACATTTCAAGACGCAATGGATCCCTTTACGAAACAAGGAAACTGCCCAAGGACGCTCATTCGAAAAAGTCCTTATACTAAAGCAGGCCCACTTCTTAGGATCACAGTGCCCAGATTTGATATCAGGGGGCAACCTTTTCGGAGCCATCCCTGCCACGGTCCCATTCATTATTCAACAAGGCTGTGTTTTTAATCTGTCACTGGACAACAGAGGACCTTTTCAGGATAACAATGCAGTGTTTTGAATCCCCTGGACACAATGGAATTGGTTTTCCAACAGTGCATGTCTCTTTACTCAACAATACAATGCCTCCAACCTGTCCATGGACAGCAGGATACCTTCGCTGAGCAGAAAATGCATCCATCCACACAACAAAACAGTGGTTTAAAACTGTCCATGAATATTTTAAGGACTCTGACGAGCAACACAGGCTTCCATACGACAAGGCGGTCCTTGAGACCTCTCGTTGGGCGTCCGTATAGCTTTAGGGAACAATACAGAGAGAAAAGTATTGTTTTTACACCCCCCCTCTCCCCGCCACCGTGGATTTCGTTTTCCAGCAGTCCAGCACACGCCATGTCTCTTTAGACTACAAAGCAATGCTTCAAACCTGTCAATGGACCTCCTAAGACATTTCAAGACGCAATGGATCCCTTTACGAAACAAGGAAACTGCCCAAGGACGCTCATTCGAAAAAGTCCTTATACTAAAGCAGGCCCACTTCTTAGGATCACAGTGCCCAGATTTGATATCAGGGGGCAACCTTTTCGGAGCCATCCCTGCCACGGTCCCATTCATTATTCAACAAGGCTGTGTTTTTAATCTGTCACTGGACAACAGAGGACCTTTTCAGGATAACAATGCAGTGTTTTGAATCCCCTGGACACAATGGAATTGGTTTTCCAACAGTGCATGTCTCTTTACTCAACAATACAATGCCTCCAACCTGTCCATGGACAGCAGGATACCTTCGCTGAGCAGAAAATGCATCCATCCACACAACAAAACAGTGGTTTAAAACTGTCCATGAATATTTTAAGGACTCTGACGAGCAACACAGGCTTCCATACGACAAGGCGGTCCTTGAGACCTCTCGTTGGGCGTCCGTATAGCTTTAGGGAACAATACAGAGAGAAAAGTATTGTTTTTACACCCCCCCTCTCCCCGCCACCGTGGATTTCGTTTTCCAGCAGTCCAGCACACGCCATGTCTCTTTAGACTACAAAGCAATGCTTCAAACCTGTCAATGGACCTCCTAAGACATTTCAAGACGCAATGGATCCCTTTACGAAACAAGGAAACTGCCCAAGGACGCTCATTCGAAAAAGTCCTTATACTAAAGCAGGCCCACTTCTTAGGATCACAGTGCCCAGATTTGATATCAGGGGGCAACCTTTTCGGAGCCATCCCTGCCACGGTCCCATTCATTATTCAACAAGGCTGTGTTTTTAATCTGTCACTGGACAACAGAGGACCTTTTCAGGATAACAATGCAGTGTTTTGAATCCCCTGGACACAATGGAATTGGTTTTCCAACAGTGCATGTCTCTTTACTCAACAATACAATGCCTCCAACCTGTCCATGGACAGCAGGATACCTTCGCTGAGCAGAAAATGCATCCATCCACACAACAAAACAGTGGTTTAAAACTGTCCATGAATATTTTAAGGACTCTGACGAGCAACACAGGCTTCCATACGACAAGGCGGTCCTTGAGACCTCTCGTTGGGCGTCCGTATAGCTTTAGGGAACAATACAGAGAGAAAAGTATTGTTTTTACACCCCCCCTCTCCCGCCACCGTGGATTTCGTTTTCCAGCAGTCCAGCACACGCCATGTCTCTTTAGACTACAAAGCAATGCTTCAAACCTGTCAATGGACCTCCTAAGACATTTCAAGACGCAATGGATCCCTTTACGAAACAAGGAAACTGCCCAAGGACGCTCATTCGAAAAAGTCCTTATACTAAAGCAGGCCCACTTCTTAGGATCACAGTGCCCAGATTTGATATCAGGGGGCAACCTTTTCGGAGCCATCCCTGCCACGGTCCCATTCATTATTCAACAAGGCTGTGTTTTTAATCTGTCACTGGACAACAGAGGACCTTTTCAGGATAACAATGCAGTGTTTTGAATCCCCTGGACACAATGGAATTGGTTTTCCAACAGTGCATGTCTCTTTACTCAACAATACAATGCCTCCAACCTGTCCATGGACAGCAGGATACCTTCGCTGAGCAGAAAATGCATCCATCCACACAACAAAACAGTGGTTTAAAACTGTCCATGAATATTTTAAGGACTCTGACGAGCAACACAGGCTTCCATACGACAAGGCGGTCCTTGAGACCTCTCGTTGGGCGTCCGTATAGCTTTAGGGAACAATACAGAGAGAAAAGTATTGTTTTTACACCCCCCCTCTCCCGCCACCGTGGATTTCGTTTTCCAGCAGTCCAGCACACGCCATGTCTCTTTAGACTACAAAGCAATGCTTCAAACCTGTCAATGGACCTCCTAAGACATTTCAAGACGCAATGGATCCCTTTACGAAACAAGGAAACTGCCCAAGGACGCTCATTCGAAAAAGTCCTTATACTAAAGCAGGCCCACTTCTTAGGATCACAGTGCCCAGATTTGATATCAGGGGGCAACCTTTTCGGAGCCATCCCTGCCACGGTCCCATTCATTATTCAACAAGGCTGTGTTTTTAATCTGTCACTGGACAACAGAGGACTTTTCAGGATAACAATGCAGTGTTTTGAATCCCTGGACACAATGGAATTGGTTTTCCAACAGTGCATGTCTCTTTACTCAACAATACAATGCCTCCAACCTGTCCATGGACAGCAGGATACCTTCGCTGAGCAGAAAATGCATCCATCCACACAACAAAACAGTGGTTTAAAACTGTCCATGAATATTTTAAGGACTCTGACGAGCAACACAGGCTTCCATACGACAAGGCGGTCCTTGAGACCTCTCGTTGGGCGTCCGTATAGCTTTAGGGAACAATACAGAGAGAAAAGTATTGTTTTTACACCCCCCTCTCCCGCCACCGTGGATTTCGTTTTCCAGCAGTCCAGCACACGCCATGTCTCTTTAGACTACAAAGCAATGCTTCAAACCTGTCAATGGACCTCCTAAGACATTTCAAGACGCAATGGATCCCTTTACGAAACAAGGAAACTGCCCAAGGACGCTCATTCGAAAAAGTCCTTATACTAAAGCAGGCCACTTCTTAGGATCACAGTGCCCAGATTTGATATCAGGGGGCAACCTTTTCGGAGCCATCCCTGCCACGGTCCCATTCATTATTCAACAAGGCTGTGTTTTTAATCTGTCACTGGACAACAGAGGACCTTTTCAGGATAACAATGCAGTGTTTTGAATCCCCTGGACACAATGGAATTGGTTTTCCAACAGTGCATGTCTCTTTACTCAACAATACAATGCCTCCAACCTGTCCATGGACAGCAGGATACCTTCGCTGAGCAGAAAATGCATCCATCCACACAACAAAACAGTGGTTTAAAACTGTCCATGAATATTTTAAGGACTCTGACGAGCAACACAGGCTTCCATACGACAAGGCGGTCCTTGAGACCTCTCGTTGGGCGTCCGTATAGCTTTAGGGAACAATACAGAGAGAAAAGTATTGTTTTTACACCCCCCTCTCCCGCCACCGTGGATTTCGTTTTCCAGCAGTCCAGCACACGCCATGTCTCTTTAGACTACAAAGCAATGCTTCAAACCTGTCAATGGACCTCCTAAGACATTTCAAGACGCAATGGATCCCTTTACGAAACAAGGAAACTGCCAAGGACGCTCATTCGAAAAAGTCCTTATACTAAAGCAGGCCCACTTCTTAGGATCACAGTGCCCAGATTTGATATCAGGGGCAACCTTTTCGGAGCCATCCCTGCCACGGTCCCATTCATTATTCAACAAGGCTGTGTTTTTAATCTGTCACTGGACAACAGAGGACTTTTCAGGATAACAATGCAGTGTTTTGAATCCCCTGGACACAATGGAATTGGTTTTCCAACAGTGCATGTCTCTTTACTCAACAATACAATGCCTCCAACCTGTCCATGGACAGCAGGATACCTTCGCTGAGCAGAAAATGCATCCATCCACACAACAAAACAGTGGTTTAAACTGTCCATGAATATTTTAAGGACTCTGACGAGCAACACAGGCTTCCATACGACAAGGCGGTCCTTGAGACCTCTCGTTGGCGTCCGTATAGCTTTAGGGAACAATACAGAGAGAAAGTATTGTTTTTACACCCCCCTCTCCCGCCACCGTGGATTTCGTTTTCCAGCAGTCCAGCACACGCCATGTCTCTTTAGACTACAAAGCAATGCTTCAAACCTGTCAATGGACCTCCTAAGACATTTCAAGACGCAATGGATCCCTTTACGAAACAAGGAAACTGCCCAAGGACGCTCATTCGAAAAAGTCCTTATACTAAAGCAGGCCCACTTCTTAGGATCACAGTGCCAGATTTGATATCAGGGGCAACCTTTTCGGAGCCATCCCTGCCACGGTCCCATTCATTATTCAACAAGGCTGTGTTTTTAATCTGTCACTGGACAACAGAGGACCTTTTCAGGATAACAATGCAGTGTTTTGAATCCCCTGGACACAATGGAATTGGTTTTCCAACAGTGCATGTCTCTTTACTCAACATACAATGCCTCCAACCTGTCCATGGACAGCAGGATACCTTCGCTGAGCAGAAAATGCATCCATCCACACAACAAACAGTGGTTTAAAACTGTCCATGAATATTTTAGGACTCTGACGAGCAACACAGGCTTCCATACGACAAGGCGGTCCTTGAGACCTCTCGTTGGGCGTCCGTATAGCTTTAGGGAACAATACAGAGAGAAAAGTATTGTTTTTACACCCCCCTCTCCCCGCCACCGTGATTTCGTTTTCCAGCAGTCCAGCACACGCCATGTCTCTTTAGACTACAAGCATGCTTCAAACCTGTCATGGACCTCTAAGACATTTCAAG
>BMAO01019258.1:0-66564 GCA_019973975.1 Trichonephila clavata
CACTGAAATCAATTCTGAGATAATGAAAAATATTATCCATCAGACGAAATAAAGTTAACATATCCTTTTGTAGCGGGTGTGGAAGTTAGAAGATTGAGATGCTAACTTAATTTTCATGTTCGTTCATTGCTTGTGATTCGTATTATGTTATTTGTCATCAATGATGCGTTGTATGATTCACAAAAGTAGGGGTTCTTTATCCCTTTCGTTCTACGAACTTTTTCTGGCAAGATTAGGGCAGATCACTCTCTGTCTCAAATAACTCTTCATAGGCTTATACATAGTATATTTAAATATATAAGATGAAATTGCGGAAAAAATCACTTGTAGTATTAAATAGAAACAAACAAAAGCAAAATATGATTGGAAAAATGTACAATATTGTATAATACAATAAATACAAGGATTTTCACAGATACAATCATGATTTACGATATTAGCATTTAATAATATTAATAAAATAATTAAACAATTAAAAAACTGTCAAGAATGCAGATAAACTTAGAAGTCAAATTTCCACAGCGATGGGAAAGTAAAAAGGGCTGTTGTTTTTAACGATATTTCTATCTTTTGAAAGAATATAGTTTAAATCGAAAAGGGTCTAAAAGTTTTTAAGGCATCCCAAACGAATTCATGATTGAGTGAATGTTTATTAAGGTAGCACTTCAAAGCAACACGATAATTTTGGTGACACACCTTAGTACATGGCAGGTTTTCAATGGTACCAGGATTCAAGCCTGCAACACGCCGGCTAGGAGTTCATGACCATAGCCACTAGGCTACCGCAACCCCATTTTAATCACCGAAGAAAGCTTTTATGCGTAAGGGTTATATATATTTTATAATCCCTATCAGTTGTAACATTTCCTTTGAAACAATTTCACTTTGATGATATTTAAAAGAATATTTAAGTAGTAATCAATTAAAAGTAATTTGAACTGTTATATCTTCTATTTTACTTACATTTAACCCTTACTGCCACCGGTGTATATATACGTCTCGCTAAACCAACGCATTAAGTAAATTGAACGTATATATACGTCTTCCCGAAATACGATTCTTTTCTTTGCTCTGCTATCAGTAAAACTATTCCGAGGGCTTTAGAATGAAAAAAAATAACCTTGACAGTGTTTGCGAAGGATTAACTTATTTCAGAGAAAAATTTTATTTTATTTGTGCTTTTTCTTTTCCTTCCAGTGTGCCTCATACGCAAGGAAAAATGGAAGCACACTGGAAAGATAATCGCTTAACTTTTAGGGGTCGGCAAGGGGGTTAAGGAGTTTTAATATTTAACTCGAAATGTAACGTGTGTGTGTGTGTGAAAACCATTTTTATGAACTAGTATTTCTAATTAAACTTGGCATTTCCAACAGTTAAAACAGTTTCCAATAGTTAAAAACATTTACGATTACAAAACTTGAGGAAGACATTAATTAATTCAACTGATATCATGACTATTTTACTTTACTTAGATAATGACTACATCAAATCCCAACATAGATATAATAAAATATTAAAACCATTTCAAGAGCCCGGAGAACCACTAGAAAGCCATAACATAGAATTGCTACGCTTCATCTTATAAAGATGAATGCACGGAGATGTATTCTAAGGATGTCATTGTACAGAGAATATTAATAACGGAACGTGCTCTTTGACATTTGTAATTGTAAATGTTTTAAGGACGCCTGATAATGTATCTTGAGAATAGTTAAGGAGATAGCAGCTCCAAATGTTGGTGAATGCACTTATTATTTACATATTTCTGAACAACTCAAATGAAGAATTCACTGTTGGTTATTGTCGAGGGAACTCGTTTGTTCCAACGCTGAATGAAGTCATTAATGGCTTGGTTGAAAAGGTTATAAAGGATTCTTCTAAGTATTTGAAAAGTTGGTTTCTTTAAAGAACTACTTTTGTGTAGTTCTTTTGTTTTAAAAGTAATAAGAATTTAAGGAATAGAGATTTAAGAAAGGGCGTATGAGAATGAGACGGGGTTTTACAAAGCACTCTTGTTATGTTGTAATATTTATTGAAATAGTATTATTTAAAATGTTACGTATAAATTTTATCTGTTGTGTACACGAGTACCTAAGAGAACACAATAAAAGTATTTCATATCAGAAGATGTATTAAAATTCTCAGAAATTCAAATGGAATAATAATTGTTTTAGATGCCCATCAATCCATGACTCACAAATGAATAAGATACAAACAAAAAATTATTCGAAGTATCAAGTTAAATATATTTTTAAAATAGAAACAAAGTTTTTAAATGATTGTGTTTTTTAAGATGTGCTATAAAGATTACTGTTTGGTGATTAAAATTTAGTTTTTTAAGAGATGACTCTGAGTAAATTAGTTACATCAGCGTTTCTCAAATTATGGGGTGCGCCCCCCTTCCCTAAGGGACGTGATAACCCTAAGAGGGGCGAGCATATTGAAGAGTCTAAAACAAAAGATTATTTACAAGAAAATAGTAATTTACTGAAAGCAAACAAACAAATTACATTTCGACACAATAAAAAATACACATTTATTACACTGATGTAATACACTTATAAATATATCAGTACTGCGCAAAATATTTTATAATTATTTTAACAATACTAAAATGAGAACAAGTTTATAATTACCAGGGACTCCATGGGTTTTATATATAAAATTTATATAAAAATTAACACTCATCGTGATAAATTGTACGATTTATAATTAATCCCTTCAAAGTTGATTAAAAATTACGTGATTTGCTTCTAATGTCACCGTTTAAAACGTAGGCGAGCATATGTGGTGCATTGAGGGAGGTAGAAAAGGAATAAATAAGCAAATCCTCTGAAATAAGTAAATCCATTGCAAACGCACTGTCAAGTCCTTTTATTGCATTCCAAAGCCTTCGGAATAATTTTATGGATAACAGTGAACAGAAAAAATCATATTTTGAAGAGACGTATATATATGTCCGGGCAATTTACGTACTGGCTGAGCGAGATTTTTATATACACCGGAAATACTTAAGAGGTTAAAATCGTATTGTAGCTTTAGCGTCAAAGTATCGTATTTTCGAAAAATTCGTACTTTTGAAAGACGTTCGGAGCAATTAACAGACTGTCTGAGCGAGACGTATATATACGCCGGTGGCACTTAAGAGGTTAAAGTCGCATTGTAGGTTTAGTGTCAAAGTATATTATTATTGAATTCAATGCATTGTTATTATCTGGAGGGGGGGGCGATGAAAATACTGATTGAATATTGGGTCGCAAATATTAAAAGTTTGAGAAGCACTGAGTTACGTTATTCAAAGAGTTTCAACAGACACGTTCACTTACACGCACGTGAAAGTATTATGATGGGTTATGCAAGGTTTATAAGCACGCTAATGCTCCCATTAAACAAATTTATATTCAATGTATTAATTATATTACTCTTCTATACATGGAATTCTCAATCTACGTTGGTCAACGCAGTAACCGAGTGGTTATAGTTGTAATGTATGACCAGGGACGTCTTAAGGCATGGGCCAACTGGATCCGGGCCCAAGGTCTAATCTCGTTCTCGACTCAACCTTAATAAAATCCTAATTCGAATAATTTCCTCGGTCAAATGTAACTTCCGGTGGTATTCTCCAAAAAACTGAGAAATTTGGACGAAAGGTCAAATGGCTACTTGTGATGACCATCGTCCACGTAAAGGACTAGGCCTACCAACATACACCATTATTACTCCTACAGTCGAAAGGCGTATTCATACATTTATTTTTTTCGGGTTATTGTTTGTAGGAGTATTTGACAAAGTATGATATGTATTGTCTAATTTAAGAATTATAGGGGGGGGGGGCTACATTTGTGTAAGGGCCCAAGGCTTATTTTTGAGTAGGACTCAGAGCCTCAAGAAGTCTTCCCTGTGTGTGGCTTGCAGGCATTATCCCAATTGATTCTCAGTTCGAATCCTGTTGACATTCAAGACTCGTCGGGTAGTCCTAATGCACCTTAAATTCATCGAGGCTCACATTTCTCGCAGTGTGGAAGTTTGGAGAGTGGAATGCCATTCTCGTCATGTAACAGGAGTGTAACGTACACTCCCGCATCGTGGGGGGGGGGCAGGACTCTAGGGGACCCCAAAGCATGACTGACGCCAAGTATGTATTTGGGCTTGGAGCACAAAACCTGATTTTGCAGGTTCCGCCACTGTCATTTATCCGTGGTTAAAGTTACGAAATCTGTTGCCAATAACTTACAGTGAATAAAAAATCAGTCTCCTGTCACGTGATAAATAATATTACTCGAGAGAATTAATAATATTTGGCTCGGGAATTTCGTGAAATACGTTAATGTCCGTGTGGTAAAAGCGTAGGGTGCTCGATATCAATTGTTATAATTTCTTACTAGTTCTATCCTGAAATGCAGAGTTAGTGTAAAAATGTAGAACAAAGCCCCCCCCCCCACGCTTTTACACAATGACATTAGTTTCCTGGTTAATCATTTTATTCTTATATTAAGAATTATTTTTTACTTTTTAGTTCGATTAACTAAAAAGCGTGTTTTTAATTTTTAAAACTTTAATTTATTTTTCCTTTTTTAGTTCAATCGTAAAAGCTTATATATTTTTTAGTTTTTTTTAACTATCATGTATTCATTGATGAATTAATCTTAAATGCGACATTTTTTTTAGAATCTGGAATACCCATTGGTATCCTATCAGTACCTCGATACGACTTGGTTTGCAAAATGTAGGATTAGCCAACTGAAGGAAACCTGGATGATCTAAGTTTGAAATATTTAATGTGGAATAAGGTGCAAAGTCAGTGACATTTTTCACTAAAAAGAGCTCAATATTCTCTCTGAAACTTGCATCAGCATTAGACATTGAATTGAAGAGTTTGTGAGAAATTATTTAATCTGGTGACCTCTGAATCAATTCTCAGATGTTTTGGTAAAATGAAGAAATGAATGATGTTTCATTCCACATATCCGACAAGAGAATTTAGAAAAACAGACTTTATGTTTGGGTTTCAAGAAATTGGAACATAAATTATTTTTCCACATGCTCAAGCCTTTTTTTTTATTTAAATTTTCAGAAAAACTGGGTGATTGTTTACTTTATGGTAAGAAAGTGCTGACACATCCTTCCCTTTTTCACATACAGAACAACACTTTTTTTGTTTGTTGTACTTGTATCAACCATGAGCGTTTTCGTCATAGGGTTGAAATTAATCCAAATGTTGAATTAATCTTTTAGACACCAAATGAAGAATTAGGAGCCAAATCTAGAAATGGAATCTGGAATTAGTCACCAAATCTGGAAATGGAAAATCGTTAATCCTGATGATTCTGATCAGGACAATGGAACAAAGTTATTAAATTATTGTGTTGTCATCGGTCCTTGACAAGTGTGTGCAAAAATTTCAAATTAATCTGATCTTTTGAAGTGGGTAAAAATCGAGTTCAAAGATTCCGTTACGTACAGGTGAAGCTAATAAGAGCTTGTTAAAAAACATCTTATTTTATACCCTTTTATAAGCATATGTTCCTCAAGAATAGTGATATTTTCCATCAAAATTCATCTAGAATAGCAATATATCCGTAATAATTACACATTTGTTATGCTGAAGTTTAAGTTATTATTACAAAATCCTAAATGTATATATAACACAGAATACACACACAATAGAGTCCTGAAAACGCCTAATGTGGACCGAAGGGTGGCTAAATTTATGAAAATGCCGGGTTATTGAAAATGGGATTAAAAAAGAATAAATATGAGTGTTTCTTAAAAAAATATTCTACTGCACTTGATGCACTGTTTGCTCGAGAATACAACAGAAAATAAACCGCCCAAATACACTAAAGGAAGAGTACTGACTTTATAAAGGCATAGAGCATTTACTACATGAAAATAGAAATCAATGAATGCATAGTATACAGTAATTTACCTGATCAAACGTGCCTCAGAAAAATACTTTATGAAGCATAAAGTCATCTATAATAAAAATTAAGGGGACACAGTACTATTCAATTCACAAAAATTGGTCAAAAAATCAAATATAATTTTCTTAGCCTAAATTATTCTTTATATACTTTTCTATAATCTCACAAAATTTTAAAGCTCTAAACTTAAAAAACGCAGAATTATGATAGATTTTACGTTCTTTTTTATTAACATCCCTACGGCAAATCAAAACTTTAAGCTTACTTATCTCCGAAAGCTAAAACAGCTAGTTTGTCTTCATTTAAAATGCTAAGGCTTTTTTTCTTTTGTGCCTTATGCTTTGAATGTTTTTTTACCTATTGCTAATAGTACAAGTAACAAAAATTGATATGGATTTTTGAATCAGAGCAAAACTTATTTTTTAAAACATAATTGAACTCCGAATTTATACATTTTTTTTAAGGAATTTTCAATAAGCATTCATAAAAAGAAGTATTGTACAAATACCAATCGTGTTATCACAAAACCCATACCAACTTTTGTTATACATAATTTGACGTACTTGTAAATTAAATTTCACCCGTGTACGTAAGGTTTTGTAGGAGGAGTAGCATTTTAAAATCACTTCAAAAATTTTAAGTTTTTTCCTTAAAAAATTAAATGGCTAGCTTTTTATGAAATTTTGAACACAAAACTTGTTTTACATAGTATACATACATAGGAGGCAACCAAAAAATTTTTCGTATATCGTACCGTGTCCCCTTAAGAATTAATTTTAAAAAAATACAAAATGGGGTTTTTTCGACCAGCAAACGTATGGCCGAGTTATCCGGAAAGCCGGGTTATCGAGTGTCTAGTTTTCGAGATTACTGTGCACAGTTAATAAGTATGTCTTACTTACTTACAACTTATGGGGAAAATTTCTACATTCCGTATATCAACTAAAATAACTGATATTGAAAAATTACGTCATTGTTTTTACAAAAACGAGTTATGGAAAAATTATGTGACTCATTTTTAAGCCTTCTTTCAAAGATACTTGACAAATGTTTTTGTACGTTGGAATTCGAACGTTCACAAAAACACACTTAAACTTTTATGTACTTTTGAATTATAAAAAAAATTACATATCTTTTAACTTTGTACTTTGGCAACTCACTAGCGTTGGATATTTTCCAAAGAGCGACTCTTTTAAAAATATAATTTTTTTTAAAAGTAGAGAGAGTTTCCGATTTTTCCCAGTCTACTTTGTTTCAAGTTTATCTAACAGTCTTAATGCGAAAAACATTTCTTTAAGACAATTTGTGATAAATGACTTTGGCTTAACTAAACATTACCACAGAAGTGGATGTTTTACCAACGAATTTCAAGAATAATTAAATTAAAAGAAGAATGACTACAAAAGAAACAGTGTTCCAGAAGATAAAATACTTGAAAATTCTTCGATGAACTTAATCTTTTTAAAATTAGGCAAGCTATAAATATTAAATTATTCACGCAGCGCTATTTAATATTACTCTAAGTAAAAACATTAAAATATTGCATATTGGAAGCATATATCAAGTGGTATCAAATTCTTATTTTGGACATAATGACAAAGAAATCTCATTAATCTTCCTTGCTTCTCTGTTATCTTAATAAAATGATAAATTCCGTTTTAACTAAGCTCTTTATTTTATCGGTAATAGTTAAAACGATCGGAGTGTTGGTAAAACGTAATTAATTATTGCAACTAAGAAAGATAACTATTAGAAACAAACTATGCGGATATTAACCACAAAATTTTGATACAAGAACAGAAGCCATGTAATTATTTAACAATTAGTTCCTAATGTCTTATTAATAATCACCCGATATGTTTGTCTTTTTACGTATGATAAGTAAATAAGTTATTTTTGTGTTGCAAAAATGTTTCACTCTATGAAGACTGTAAATTAGTTCCTTATCTTTCGATTAATTTTTTTATTTACTTATAATGAAGTGTATAACGGCTGTCTTAAAGATAATATGGTTAGAACTAATTATTTTGGGTTGTCCATTTTCAATCTTTAATAATACATATAACTATGTGTGAACATTAACGATACACGTATTATAATTAGTTAGGGTCAAAGATCCACTATGAGAGTTTCTTGTTCTATTCATTCATATCATGTGATTAAAATGCACAAAACGTATCAAATACGTGTTCATATTAATATAAAAATTTCATGTGAAAGAAATGTGATTTTCTGTCAAAATTCTTTGTACAATTTGTTACATATTTTGCAAAAGATAGTTGTTACACAGAAAAAACAATGCTAACTAAATTCATGACATAAAGTAAAAATAATTCTGGATATTTTGAAGAATATCTTTACACTTCAGTGGGAACGAAATTATATTACATTTTCTTTCTCTTAAACTAGCTTCAATATACTTAAAAATCGATAGTAAAGATAAATTTCTTTTTAAAAAGTTGTGATGGATCCATACGCGGCTCTACTACCCCCTTCAGGAATCTTTAAGGAAAATATTTAATTCAACCAACTTTCCCCGAGTGAAGAAAGCGTGATTATGCAAATTAAGTATATTATATAAATTCTGTATTCGCGAGTTTTAGGAGTTAGTTGGTTAGTTGGAGAGTGAAGGATCGTGAAATGATTAAGTGCAATCGGAGTTTATCAATTGAAGATTTCTGAGACAGAATCAATCGCCGGTGATTAAATCCGGATAAGGATCGCCTTCAAGGACTCAAGTGTAGGACTCGAATTCATAAAAGTACAGGTATCGTGATCCTTATTTAAATAGAAGTTTAGCTTATTAGTGCGTGACATAGTTTATATTGAGCTTGTTTAAGTTGCCGTAGAATCAGTTGAGGATCCGTATTATTATCCCCAAGCTAACGAGTCTCACCTTTACGCTCTGCTATCTGATCTGTTATTTTAATTATATTATTATTGTGTCCGCTTGATATTTTGGTGACAATAAAATAATTGGAGTGAATCATGTCTACTGATTATTCAGTTTCTCCCTCACACCTAGCCGGGTCCGAGGGTAGACAAGGGGTTACAGAGGGAAGCAGGAACCGACAAGCATTACTATTGTGGTATTCTTATTTGATCCATGTGATCGTTATTATTAAAATGAGAGGCTTTCATGAAGTTGACATCAAAGAGGCTTCTTTTGTGATAAGCAACTACCGTTTATTTTTACAATAACGTTCACATGGATCAAATAAGAATACCACAATATGGCACCCCCGGGTGGGGACCATATTGTGGTATTCTTATTTGATCCATGTGATCGTTATTATTAAAATGAGAGGCTTTCCTGAAGTTGACATCAAAGAGGCTTCTTTTGTGATAAGCAACTAACGTTTATTTTTACAATATAATTTTAAAACTAATCTACTTTTTACAAAAAACCGCTACATAACGCATTCCGCTCGCCTCGCTTCGTTATACATCTGTTCAGTGTCTTGTTACCGTTCAGTTTCTTTTCAACAACTCCCGCGTTCCCCTCTGTTTACAAGCTCGGTTCACATAGCGGGTGCTAGAGGGCGCAACAAAAGTGAAATTATAAACCCCTACCGATGTTCAAATCCAAAAACAGTTCAAAATTTCTAAGAGAAATCTTTGCATTAATATTTAAGAGTTGTAGTTCTAGAAGTATACACATTTTTCAAAACCCTGGGATAATACCTCGATTAAATGAATTCAAAACATAAGGGTATTAAGTACGTACTTTTCAGGTTTCTTCGTAAAAAAATTGTTGCAGGCTATATGGTGAATATACCTAAGAAATTAAAAAATACAACTTGAAAGTATAGGGCGTGTTATACACTGGATTTTACGCAAAGTGAATATTTATTCAAAAGATAAATAAAATATGGAAGACGGTGTGTTTTCATAAATAAATAAAAATTCAGATTGTTTATGGTATCTTAACATGTTCGGAGTACTTTAAAAAAAAATAGCATGCTAAAACATTATAAAGGCTTTTTTAGAAGTCAATACCATTAATACTAATTCTTAACTAATAACATTAAAAATTTATCTAAATTTTACAAAAATCACAATTATAAGTGAAATTTTAGCAATATTTTTGAAAAACTTCAAAATAATTAGAGAAAAATAATAAACTTGTGTCAGTAAAGTATTACTAAAACAAATTAGATCCATATCTAGATAATACACTAAAACTTTAATGTTTTATTGAAATTTAAAAATCTTTCAGCTGATCGAGAAAATACTATAAGAAATGTGACATTCTTTATAGGACTATAACAGGCCCATAACTCAAAAAATATTCATACAATAAGAAATATTTTACATTTTTTTTAGAAAATACTATAAATATCAAGCTGAAAAAGTTTTATAGAAATATATTTATAACAGTTTGTGTGTGTGAGAGTTATCAGACTCGTCGTGAACAATCTAAATGCCTTCTTCTGGCAGATTAAAGACCCACTTCCTGTTTTTCTATTTTTATAATAATGATTGTAACTTTCCTTCTAGATAGCGTAGAAGTAAAACAAAGTATATTTTGTAAAGCCAAAAGATAGTTCTATTCAATAAAATAAAAAACAAAAAATATGCGTTTTGACTGAATTTAGTTATTTCAACGTGTTCGGATACCTTAAAATAAAAATATAGCTAATTTCGAAAAGAGTACATTGTTTTAAATTTTTTAATAATATTTAATAGACGACAAAACAAAAGATTTCCAGAATCAAAAATATTAAATCTCTTTCTTCTTTCTAGCCCTTCAAAAACCTTTTCAGCGCAAAACATTTTCGAAAGTTCTCTCTTTACAAAGCAGCATTCTCATCCCCAAATTGCAAACATTCCCTCATACCTGTACGAACGGCTTGCAAAAGAAGACGAATTCCCCGTAATATTTCCAACCAAATTACATTTAACGCTAGACCGGGATCTCATTATGCACCCATGCATAAACCACACTTTTCTTTGACTGCCTTTTCCCATACATGTGCTTTTCCTATACCCTCTTGTGCCTTTCCATTACGACTTTTCCCATGAACGGACCTCTTTGGCTGTGTTTCTTCTTTGTTTTTCCCGATTTTTTACCCAAATTCTGCCTAGCGGCGTTCTTTTGAAGTTCCACAGAGGCGGAATGGCATCACTACCTAAATGGACTACCAGAGCATTATACAAGAGCCACGTGCTCTAGAGATGTTCTGCTGTATTTTAACCATTAAGGCCTTTAGTCGTAGGTGGTCCAATTTGAGTTGGGGTTTTTGGACGCGTCTAATGCATGCGTATGTGAATAAAAGGCACTGGATGCCTTCTCGCTCCTTTTTTTTAATAAATGTATTTTATCAAAGCTCGTGAAGATTTTTGGGCGAGGATGGATTTTTGTAAGGGATGGTTACTTACACAAAGCAAGGGTGTTAATAGCTTTGTTATTAGGGCCTTTGTTTGGGGTTGTGGAGCATCGTTTGGTGTGGCCACTGAGATTGTCCTTATTGTTGTTGTTCGCTCCTTTTAATTAACTTAGTGATTTTAATTAAGGTTGATGGTGTCTAGGTTTGAGCAATGAGACGTTAATGGATTTATAATTCAAAAAGGCTATTGCAATATTGTGTTTTGTTTTTGTTCGCTATACTGCGCCATATTGCAGACGGATTTTGGCACAGAAAAAAATGGTACAAATATTTGGGAATGGAAATAAGTATTTTTTAGTGTATAAAAAATAGAATGTTGTGAGCTTCTTGCGTAATATTCAAGAATTTTAGTGTTATTATATGATCATGCTCTCCCTCCCATTTTTGCTCTTCTGGATATTCCACTGCTTATGCAATCAAAAGCTAGCTTAAATATTCTGACTGACTTTAAATGTATTATTTTTAGGAAGTGTAAATTCTTTTTTTTTTTGCTTTGTATGTGATTGTTATTGGAATCTGTGTGACAATTTCAATTATTTTTTTAATGGAAATAAAAAAAAAATGTCATGTATTGATAAAGTATCGCAAATGTTTTATTTATTTATTTATTGTTTTTTGCGATTTGATCCGATTTTCCTTTGATACTTTAATATTATAAAATAATAGAATATACACGAAAGTTTGGATGCTTTATTCTAATATTATATCAAACAAAAATATATGTTAAAGGACATGTAGCTAAAATTTTGCTTGAAGAAATATATGAGATTTAAAACAAGATATCAATCATTGGTATGGCCAAGTAATTTTAGCGCGTTTTTCACATGTTATATTTTACAATAATGCAACTAATGAACTTTTTACTAACATAAAGTAGTACTGTACCACTCCTCTAAATGTACTACTATTGAGCTGAAAAGAAATAATGACACAAATCTGCATCAGCACTATAAAAAAGCAAACTAGCGAAATTCAGAAAAATTTGTAGGAAAATTCGGGAAAACTATGGGAAAATTTAAATATGATTCGGCTCATCTAGGGCACAAATGCGACCCAATGCCGAAAACCCGAGGTCAATTGGTTGCTTATTGGCTGAGAAAAAGGTACGACAAAATATGGAACGAGGACGAAATTTGCGTCTTAATAGCGCTTTTGTTCCACTACCTGAAAAACGTGCTAAAATTTATTGAAATATATTCATTAGAATATAAAATTTGCTTATTATATATTTTCTGTTAGATTGTAATGATTCTTATTATATTTTAAGAACTCACTTCAATTTTGAATTATCTACTGATTAGTTGCTTAAACAAGATATCAATCATTGGCATGGCGAAGTAATTTTAGCGCGTTTTTCACATGTTATATTTTACAATAATGCAACTAATGAACTTTTTACTAACATAAAGTAGTACTATACTTAAAAAAAATGTAAACAATTTTTTAAAAAAGTAAAAAATTATTTTTTTTAAAAAACAATTTTTTCTTTAAAACTATTAAATTTAAATATGATTCGGCTCATCTAGGGCACAAATGCGACCAAATGCCGAAAACCCGAGGTCAATCGGTTAATTATTGGCTGAGAAAAAGGTACGACAAAATATGGAACAAAGACGAAGACGAGGACGAAGACGAAATTTGCGTCCTAATAGCGCTTTTTGTACACTACGTGATAAACGCGCTAAAAATTGTTTAACACGAAAACTATTCATTGTTAATTTCCGCAAATTAGATTCTTGAACAGCGGGTAGTCAGTTAATTTTTGCGCGATATGGGGTAGATTGGATATATTTAGATTTTATAATCTTTACTAGAGAAAAAGAAATGACTTGAAAATTAAAGATAAAATAATAGTATATATTTTGGAAACTTAAAAAAATGATTGTTGCAGTATTATAAACAATACTAATCAGGGGCAGTTTTAAAATTTCTATAAAAATGGGGTTTAACTAGTTCCTAGCCAAACTTCCTCTTTTCTGTTTATAATACTGAGCGAAATCCTGTTGAGAATTACGGATAGAAGTTCTAACTTTATTATAAATGAAAAAAAAACAACAACTTTTATCTATAAAGATACTTTTAAAAATATTTAGATCATGATGAATCAATGGACAATAAACAGGTTGTTACCAGATCCAAGGATCCAAATACAGATT
The DNA here is from genome assembly GCA_019973975.1 of Trichonephila clavata. Classification (NCBI taxonomy): domain Eukaryota; kingdom Metazoa; phylum Arthropoda; class Arachnida; order Araneae; family Nephilidae; genus Trichonephila; species Trichonephila clavata. Next base: position 13,471 of record BMAO01019258.1, read on the forward strand.
CAAAGCTATATTAATACAGGACAAATACGATTATTAATACTCACATTAATTTATTTATTTCGGCTGAAAAAATGCATACCAATGACATACTCGCACACACACTTCTTTGCGTGAAGCTCATATTTTTGGCTTACATTATGCTCTCATTTTTATTTCTGTATTTTTTTAAATTTATATGCACATAGTGCTTTTCAAGAACCTTATAAAATAATTCAGCAATGTAAGTTAATGGAATTAAATTTTTTTACCGACTTGAATAAGATTATTTCTACCATTGTTCTTATTTGAAATTAAAGTATTTTTGTAAGTATTAGCAATTAAAACTGCTCACAAGAGCACACACATTTGATACACTTGACAAAATTTCAAAAGCAAGTCGGCCCTGTATCCAAATTCTTTGGGGGACCTTTTTCAAAAATAAAAGTGATCACATTTTAATAAAACTTATTTGAATATGTCAAAAATACTACACTTGTAGGGCCCCTAAAGCTTGGGGGCCTCATATTGATACGGCTGATACAGTGGTAGTTACATCCCTGATTATTTAATATAAGTTTGTATTCGTGTTGTCATTGATACTCGAAATATGTTTATCATATGTTACCTCTTTTTTATGCATTTAAAACTCAACTTAAAACGTATTTAATATTTTAATCTGTTTTGAAAAACAAAAGTGTAAATTCCACAATGGTTTCCCGTACTGTAACCATTTTAATTTTCTTAAAATCCTCCTAGCGTCAGCCTTAATTCCTCGTACTCATCCCATCTTACGATCATCAAAAGAATCCACTTCAACTTCTTCTGTCTCTTACTACAATCTTATCTCTCTTCACTTCATTTGGAAAAAATACTTTTTGAAAACCATTCAAATTCAGTTCAGAGGGCATCTCAACTCTCAATCAATTTCCAAACTAGATTGTAGAGAGGGTGGGGAAAGTGGCGTAGAAATTTCGTCACGAAACAAACGATGTAATCTGCAAAAGCAATTAACGTTCTTTCCTCGGAGAGCAAACGATACACATTAAAATCCACCCTCCTGTGTGGAACACAATGAGAGTGACTAAAAAGGAACGTGAGAATAGTTTTCCGTCTGCCGACTTTTAAGTTCCCTAACACCTTTCTGGATTTTCTGAATTAAACGAAAATCGTGAATGGCATAATTAAATGTTGTTTACCCTCTAGCTTATGAATGACGATTTGTCCGTTTGCATTAGTGGGCAGTATATCGCGAATTCCAGACAAACGATTTTTATTTTAAAGGTTATCTTAGCGGCGTGTTGAAGAATGAGGCGCAAAAATCGGAGCACTTTTTGAAGTTAAAATCATTCGAATAATTAACATTTTTTCCTGACAAATTTTTTTGATCGTGTACCACTGATATTGATGCCCCTCATTACACACACACACACACACACACACACACACACACACACACACACACACACACACACACACACACACACACACACACACACACACACACACACACACACACACACACACACACACATGTTAATATACTATTTTCTGATGAAAAACAGAACTGAATTGAATATTCAAATAGATAATTGAAATTTTTAAAGTTTTACATAAAAATATATGTATATTTATATAAATTTTTAAAAATATATCAATAACAACAGGCTAAAAATCATGACAGGCACTACTACTTCTATTGAATGTCGAAGTCGAAGTTCTTGTGTTTTCAAGAACCACGTTGAATATTAGGGGGGGGGGATTTAATGACTCGTTAATATAATGTGAATTTTGAAAGGGGCGCCATCCTCGTCACCTGATCGGGGTTGATAATTAAAAGTACCTATGTGAATAGCCCTCGTGGAGCTTCAAAGTAATGAACACTTAATAACAATGCTCTGGGGGACTGAAATTGTTCTGCAGAAAGTTTTGTATTGTGCATATTTTAGTTGTTTTATATTCACTCTTAAATTTGTATAGGGAAAACTTCATAAAATGATTCATATTTTTCTGTTTAAAAAATTGAAACATAAGTTTCCAAAATTTGATCCAATCTCAAAAATTTATGGACTTATTTGAAACTGATATAAATGAATATCAATATGATAAATAAATTAAAAATTTCCGAAAAGTTTTTTTTTTGTGTGGATAAAATATAACATGCCTTTTGTAGCCTTTTAAAATTCATTTAAAATTTTGTTTCATTTTACTTAAGTTTTTATTCGATTGATTAATCGTTTTAAGCGAATTAGTTATAAAAAAAAATCCGTCATATGCATTTATTACTTTCCTTAAAGAAAATTACTTCAATAAAGAAAAAAAAATTCTGAGTCACATATTATCTTCCACAGATTCAAATGAAAGTAAAACTTCTTAAATATGTGTAACTAAAGCTTCTAATAACGATGTTTTCTAGGAATTCTTTTTTAAAAAAATAATTTTTAAGTGTAAAAACAAAGATATCTGATTAAAACTTTTCAGAAAAAAAGAAATGTCTAAAAACAAATGTAATCGATTATGACGAATCTTTTAGCACTACGTCTAAAAACCATTTATTTTTACCAATAGTAAAAAATAGCAAAAACGATTGAACCAAAAAACTTATACTATTGCGATTAATATTTACGATCTATGCATAAGTTAATATAAATTTTTTTACGGGGACCAAATTAAGCTAAGTAACCATAAAAAACCCACAGAAATATCTAACAAGCAATTAAAAGCCGTTATCAGTATAGCACGAAAATTCAAAGAGCTCCTTTTAAACCAACCATAAGTACATCAAATTAGCCATATCAGCTTAATAATGATTCCACACATTTTTCGCAAAATTACCTCATTTTCTGCCAAAACTTTATGCTCATTATTAACGCTTCCATAAAAATTTAGCGCATTCAGCGGGCAATCCAACACGATGTTCTATATGGATAGTTAGTTCCATAATCGCTATCATTAACAAATTATAACACGAAAAAAATAATAATCTCGCAACCGATTTTCTCTTAATTATGGCACAAAGCAATTTCTTACAATTCCATTTTTTTGTACCTCATCTCTTATTAGGAGAAATGGAATTATTAGATCATCGGTAACGAACGTCATTATTTAAATTGCTACTGTTGCCACGGATGAGTAATAAAAAATGCAAAGAAAAAATCCTTACGTGGAATTAAATTGATGTACTGAAGTAAAAAAAAAATAGAAGTATATCTGTTCTGAAGAATCGCTGACAAAGAGATTTTTCGTCAACTGATTAGCTTGGAAAATGTAAAGAAAGTTAAAAACTGTTCGAAACCGTAAAAAACTCTCCAGCTAAGCAAAAACCGCTAACCTAATAAGCAAACTGTGCTTGAACAGATAGCCCGAAAAGATGTTCTAATGATTTCTTATTAAGAAAATTCTTAATTGGGGGATATCGCTAACTCCCTGGCGGTGTTTGATTTCGTAGAAACTAGTAAATTGGCTGTCCTAATAGGGAGTTTGTTATCTATATCAAAGATGGGGAGCTCGCACAAAAAATTCGAACGGAAAAGAAGTAACTGAGAGGTAATGAATTACAGAAATGCCGAATGCAGGAAAATTCGAGAACTTCTTTTAGGGAAAAGAAGTTTATCTAATGGAGCAGAAACTAAATTTAAAAGATTTGGGGAATTCCATATTGTAAGAGGATTAGCAGAGACTTTTGAAACAAAATAATTGAAATATTTAGAGATAAGCTGCATATATTCATTTGTTAAAAATTTTGTTGAAAGATATTGAAATATATTTTCCTTTTTAGAATTCTGGATGGCATGAAAAAATTTGTAAGTTATAAATTTTTGATTTTTCTTCTTCGATTATTGCTATATATATCAGAATTTTTTTTCATTATATACGTGCTATAACATTCAAATTTTAACTATCGGTTTTGATTGACAAAAATATTTAAAAATTCAAATTCTAATTGAGTAGTTTAAAATGCACTTAAATATTAATTTTAATATGTATAATTTAAATTACATTTATATGAAATTTTTATAGCTTAAACTATTAATGATAAATGGTATTTATTTTTGAGTGTTCCTTTTCTACTATTTACGTAATTTATGTTTAGAATGTAAAAATGCACTTCTAAGCTGTATAACAAAGTGTAAGAAAAGGATGAATATATTTTATTATTTTAAGTACATATATTTCGATTTTATCAATGTATTTTCTAAGAAAACTGCATTTTTAGAAACCAATAACTCATATATTTCGAGAATGATTCTGATACAGGAAAGTAATAAATATCTGCCAATAAATTGATGTTAATCATTTTAGAATATGGTATGCGCATGTTAATAATATTAATATGTTGTAAAATATTACTTATTTAAAAATACCATTGTAATTCAATTTTACTAATTTAAGAATTCCAATTTATCGGCCATTTTGAGGTCACGAACATAGTAGTAAATTTTTTTGTCGAATGATTTAAATGAAATTTATAACAAAATGTTTCCACAAAAGATAAAAAAATGGCTAAGATTTTTTAGTAGATTTGTGTTATATTATTGTGATTAAAATTTAATAATTTGTTGGTTTTCAAATCTTTAAAAAAATACTGCATTGGTTTCGTGCAAAATGTGGGATTTTTAAGTGAATATGTGAAACGAGACATTTATTTCTTTTTCAAAAGATGTTTATTTAATGTATATACAATGGAAATCGTTTAAGACGAAACTGAGGAGACCAAAATATTTTTTCGGGTTAAAAGAATTTCGTGTTAAAAATATTGCAAAAAAAACATATATTCAACAAAATTAACTTTAATTGAGGTACATTTAATTCACATAAATATGTATAGATGCATCTATTTCAAAAAAATCAATGAAACAAAAACATTCACAAGAAGTTAATTTAATTTAATACAAAATTTTTAAATTTTTTGAAAAACAAAACATTTATTGAGTTTCTGGAAAATAATCTGATGCTTTCGTTTCACTGTCTTTTTTAGTATAAAATTATCCACAAATTTTTCGATGTCGTTCATTTTGTAATTCATTTCACCATTGGAAAAGAACCGAGTCTAAATAACTACGCATACTTTTCATGATGCTTTTCATTTCCGATGACGTGGGAATAGGAGCTGCATCATTCATTTCATTTTCTCGTCGGAATCTCCCTCAATAATATTTTTTGAGCTTTTAACAAACTTGAAAACCCCTTTGTTTGCCGAAAACAGAAATATAACGTAAATACGAAGGCAAACGTTCACATAAAAAGAAAATTCGAAATTTTATATATGAACCAACTTTATACAGTGAAAATCCTTTAACACGAAAATGGGGGAACTGAAATATTTTTTTTGTGTTAAAGGGGGAAAAACATATATTCGACAAAATTAAGTTTATTAGAGTACATTTTATTTTCATAAAGTTTTATATATTCATGTGTATTCAAAAAAAGTCAAAGAAACAAAAACATTCATAAGAGCTTAATGAAATTTAATACACAATTTTCAAGTTTTTTTTTAAACCAAAGCATTTATTGAGTTTTTGGAAAATAATCTAAATTTCCTTTTTTTTGCATTGTCTGTTTTAGAATCAAATTGCCAACAAATTGATCGATGTTGTTCATTTTGTTATTCATTTCACCAATGGAGAGAATGATTGTCTAAATAACTGCGCATACTTTTCATGATGTTCCTTATTTCGGATGACGTGGGAATAGGAGCTGCATCATTCATTTCATTTAGGGGTAGAAAGTGAAAGCAGTTTAGATAAACAAAATTGGGGCTCGTGTCACAAGCTATTCCGAGGGCATTTCAAACCAAAGTTGCCCTCCTTTCTATGAAACATGGGAAAACCTCTTTCTTTTTTTTACTCACACTTCTTAAATCTCGCGGCTGGTGTTTTCCGTATTTTATTCATCCCAAGAAGGAAAATCTTTTCGCTTTAAGAGAAAAAGAAAATGCATGCAAATACATAGTAATTTGTCTCGACTGATTTATAATTTCGTTTTAACCGATATTTCGTCTTAAGCGTTTTCGCGTTAAATGTATTTTACCATATTATACTTTCTGAAATCGATGAAAAAATGTAGCTACATACAGAAGCCTTTTTTTAATTTTTTTAGTTTCTAAAGGCATTTTATTGATTTGAACTAAGTAAAATGAACCAATTACTTTAGATTTGAGAAGAAAAAGAAAAAAATTCAAAGAATTTCATAACGTTCTGGAATTAAAAATGACTATTAGATGAAAACCTTAACACTGACAATGACAAACTTAATATGAAAGGATGTTTTAATTTTCCCTAACTCATTTATAAATTGGTGTTTGAAAAAAATCATTGAATGAGTAATCCCACCCAACATTTCTTCCTGGTGACTATTTATTTTACTTAAATATCTCAGAGAGTAAAACTAAATAAGTCTTGCTGAGCCGAAAGACATTAATGTACATGTTTACAAAATCCCTTTCATTTTGTCGCATATATTCAACAGATTTCTTGCGGCTATTAATGATGACGAAAAAGCAAACCAAATAAAAATCAAACTTGATACCATTTTCAAAAGCGCATCCAAAACCCATTTTGAAATCCCCAAAGTGTATTTATCATGCATCTTGGGAAAGAAAATTTATCGCCAACATCTGCCCATTCGATCAATAAATAAAATACATTTATACTTTTATGCGTGGAGAGAAAAAATTTGCCAAATGGAAACTTCGAAAAATATCTCGATCAAACTTTCTGCATCTAAGAGCACTTTGAGACAACTCAGGACTTTGAAAAGGCACTTATGTACCCCCAAAAGTTTTTCATCTCTTCAGAAAAGATGATTTAAAACCAACCCCCGTTGCCATTTTTATAAAAATAAATTCGAGGAGAAATAAAAGTTTTCTTTAGGGGCCTTGATAAGCAAATCTTTTTGGAACATCGTTAAAGCAGAATTTATAACTCCATTAAAACGGAATTAGCAGCTCCGATACTGGGCCTTTAATATCTATTTCCGTCTTTGAATACTGATGTTCCGAAGAAAGCTGGAACGCCGAAAGGTTCTTTGGAAAAGAAATGGTTGCTAGAAGAAAATAGACGCCAAATGTCGCCAAAATATGAAGATACGCGACACCATGTCTTTTTGAGTAAAGGTAATCAAATTTTCATTGGTGAGACATGAGAATTTTTTGAAATCTTTTATATTATGGTGAATAAATTGTATACGAAACTCTGAAAAGTATAAGGTTATTCTTATTAATTTAAAAGCATCTAAGGAATATTTATTTGATAAAATTAAATCTTAGATATAAAAAAAATGGAAATGTGATTACATGAAATGTGTTTTTACATGAAAATGGGATTGTCAACCCATTTTCACATGATAATTAAATTTCACTAATTTTATGAGTGGTGTCATATTTTTACAATCATTAAATATTTTTTTTCACATAATGTTTACAATAAAAACAATTACAATTCAAACAGCTTTCAGATACTTTTATGTAAAAAAATATTTTTATTCGAAGTTAAGTTTTTCATGAAAGTTAAAATTAATCGTTTGCGATTAGCATCATTAAAATGAATTAAATATTCATATTGATTGTTTAATTGTAGTCATATTTTTCAATCATTAAATAATTTTTTCACGTAACATTTTTTATTAAAATAATTATAACTTAAATAGCTTTTATATACTTTTGTGTAAAATATTTTTATTCGAAGTTAAGTTTTTTATGAAAAGTTAAAATTAATCGTTTGCGATTGGCATCATTAAAATGAATTATTCTTGATAATTTTGAAAATAATAAAAATATGTTTACGAAAGGCTATTATTAAAATTACCTGGAAAATTAATGGCATTATATATAATATAAATGGAAAACAATAAGAATTAGATACACGGTTACATTCAACCATTTTGTAAACAAAATTAGAGAGATTCACAAGAATATTTTTATTTCTTTACCATTAATTTATTCTTTCTGTAAGCATATTGGGAAGAAAATTTTTACTTGTAAAGAATGAAATTTATTTAAAAAAATTATTTATATAGCATGTACCATTTTGAACAAATTCATTGAACATAAATTTGATGGATGTATAAACATATTGTTATCGTTTATTTCAGAATTTTCTTTATTAATAGCTAATCCGAATTTTTAAATTTCGTATACAGATGTAAAATTTATGCATCTAACTTACTTAATAAATATTTGGATTTTTAGAAATTGAGCAATGTTTTTGACGAACTCTAAATTGCATAGATTCCTATGAACATGGTTTTAAATATCCTGAATTTAATTAATACATTTAAAAATTTCGAGTTTAAAGTAATGGTAAATCCCAATCGAGATAATTGGGCAAGTACAACTATGTGAACGATTTATTATTTTTAAGAGATAAAGTTTCAGCAAAAAAACAACAACAATCAAAAATGTTTACTAAATAAATTCTGTCACATATCGAACAGTTAAAAAAATAATGTTAAAACATAATTAGTATAAAATGCAAAAATAGAACAAAATACTAGCTCCATTATTTTATAAGTGTAAGTTTTGTATGATAATTTACACGTAATTTTAATTAAAATGAAATTTATTTGATGAATAATATTCAAATACTCGTAATTAAAATTTTAATCAAGTTATAAGATTTTTAAGTGAAAAATATTATTCATACAGAACCAGTGGTGCACACAGGTATTTTTCAAATGATTGGAGTTCCAGGATCGAAAGTCCACCCTTCTCGTGTCATGTTCCAACACATCACTCAACATATTCTTTGGATTTCGTCGATTTTTGGAAACAAAAAACAGTAACAAATTAATTATTGAATAAATAATTAGCATTAATTAATAAAATTAATTATTAATAACAAATACTTATTTAAAGATTGCGTACTATATGCATTGGATTATAATCAATGTAATAAATTTTTTTTCTGTTCTGTACAGTGGCGCACCCAAGGGAGGGGGTTCCAGACTCAAGGACACCCTCCCCTTGCGTGCGCCACTGTACAGGACATAGATGAAGATTTAAACTCAAAGATAATTTACACTAATTTTTACTCAGAATATCATCCCCTGTAGAAAACATAATTTTCTACAGTAGGTGTATTTTCTGATTTGATGCAAGGAGACTGCATTTCATATTTTATTTATGTAGTTAGTAACTTCCACATACATCTAAGAATAATTAATAAACTATCATTCTAACATTACTGACTGATATTACTTCATGCCTCAGGAGAAAAAGTTTCAGCCAGGTAGAATGTATTTATTTATTAATTTTCCGTTTAACATATGAATTTTGTTCGGAAGAATAGAAATAAAAGAAACAGATATTAATTTAATCCTTACTTAGCTTACTTTAGTTTTTTACATGATATCTAATTTACTTCCCTTTTTTTTCGTGTTTTTTGAGACGCCACGGTTTTTTTTAATCATATTAATTCATAAAAAAATCTTAATAATTAAGGGTAAATAAGTTATTTACATCAAATCCAATTTCACGTTTACGAAATTTCAAATAACAAATAAAAAATATAGCTTATTATTTTATTAAAATTATAAATGTATTTAATCTATATTCTGCGTTATTTGAGCTTAAACTATATTAATTCCTTTTTGTTTAAAAAAATTAATTTTTTTTTATGAAATGTTTTTAAGATTTAAAATTTCTTTGCTGAAAGAGAGAATAATTCTTTCAGATCTGTAAAAGGAAATTATATTTTAAGTTTTCCCCAAAGGTGTTTATACATGATACTTTGTAAATAAACACGACAAATTATTCATGGAAATAATTTTAAATTGAAAAAATAACTGCCAGTTCAATCTTCTTTTGCTTTTAATTTCAGCTGGACTTCGCTGTTGAAGAGATCTATTGGGAATGAACCATATAATTTTATAACTAATTTTATTTAAAACCTTTCGTTTGCTGATTTTTTAAAGTTAATTTTAAACGAACAAACATTTGTATTGTTCCGTATGAAACCCTTGGGTAATATCAAAGACTCAATTGAAATGTTGCCAGTCATCAAATTTACGGTTCCAATCACTAAGATACCACAGTCTAATATGTAACAACTCTAAGATACCACAGTCTAATATGTAACAACTCTAAGATACCACAGTCTAATATGTAACAACTCTAAGATACCACAGTCTAATATGTAACAACTCTAAGATACCACAGTCTAATATGTAACAACTCGAAGATACCACAGTCTAATATGTAACAACTCTAAGATACCACAGTCTAATATGTAACAACTCTAAGATACCACAGTCTAATATGTAACAACTCTAAGATACCACAGTCTAATATGTAACAACTCTAAGATACCACAGTCTAATATGTAACAACTCTAAGATAACACAGTCTAATAAGTAACACCTCGAAGATACCACAGTCTAATATGTAACAACTCGAAGATACCACAGTCTAATATGTAACAACTCTAAGATACCACAGTCTAATATGTAACAACTCGAAGATACCACAGTCTAATATGTAACAGCTATCACTGATTTTTGCCGTATTAAAGAATGTAATTATTTCTTCTATGTACAATAGGGTTTCTCAAACTGTGGGGCGCTCCCCACAAGGGAAGCGTGATAAGTCTACGAGGCGGGCGCGAGCGTATTGAAAAGTCGAAAACAAAATATTATTTTAAAAAATTGTTAATTTACTGAAAATAAACATTCCGGCAAAAAAGAAAGAACATACACATTTACACGGCTATAATACACTTATAAATGTATTTTATAATTAATTTAAGAATACTAAGTTAAGAGAAAAAGTTTAATAATTACCAGTGACCCCATGGGCTTTTTATATATATCATATACAAAAATTAACAATTATCTTCATAATTTGAACAGTTTATAATAATTCCCTTAACTGCCGATTGAAAATTACACAATTCGTTCCCCAATGTCACCGTTTTCCAACTAGGCGAGCGTATGTGGTGCATTGGGGTAGGGTGGGGGTAGGAAAGGAAAAAATAAGCAAATCCTCTGAAATAAGTAAATCCTTCGCAAGCATTGTCAAGGTCCTTTTATTGTATTCCAAAACTTTCGGAATAATTTTATGGACAGCAGTGCACAGAAATATCGTACTTCGGAAAGACGTATATATACGTCAGGGGAAATTAACGCTTTGGCTGAGCGAGACATTTATACACGCCGATGACGCATTTAAGAGGATAAAGTCTTATTGCAGCTTTAGAGTCAAAGGATAGTGTTATTTAATTCAATACATTGTTATTGTATGGAGGGGGGCGCGATGAAAATTGTGACTGAATATTGGGTCGTAAATATTAATAGTTTGAGAAACACTGATGTACTGAAAAAAATAAGGCATCTATTATTCCCTGGAAAAGTAACAAAAGGTATTCATAAGGTCACTGTTGATAGAATTCTGGCTAAAAGAAGAAAAATTTGAAATTATGTCTGCTGAATTTATGTCTGTCTACCTTTTCTTATATATATTCACTCCCACTTGTTAATATATACCACGTAATCTTTCCGCAAATTTTTCTGCAAGTTTCAAAATCTTGTGTTTATAACTGTAAAGTTTCTAAGACACTGAAATCTTCTGTGGTTGCTATGCTCCTATAAATGAAAAAGAATTTCTCAAATAAATGGTACTCATAATTACCATTAGCGATTTTCAAAATCGCTGTTTTAACTTATTTTCTATTAGTCTGTATTTTTTTTACTTATTCAAATCTTATAGTATTGATTAGTTTTGCATAATTTATACAGTGGAAATCGCTTAGGTCGAAACTGAAGGGACTGAAATATTTTTTCGTGTTAAAAGAATTTCCTGTTAAAAGATATTGCAAAAAAAAAACATATATTCAACAGAATTAAATTTATTAGAATACATTTTATTTACATAGATTTGTATATATGCATGTATTTAATAAAAATTAATGAAACAAAAACATTCACAATGAAATTTAATACAAAATTTTCAACATTTATTGAGTTCTTGGGAAAATAATCTGATATTTTTCTTCGCATTGCCGTTTTTTTTTAGTATTAAACTGTCAAAAAATCGTTCAATGTCGTCCATTTTGTTACTAATTTTAACACTGGAATGCGAGTCTAAATAACTGCGCATATTTTTCATGATATTCCTCACATCGGATGACGAGGGAACAGGAGCTGCATTATTTACTACTTTTTTAGCCGTCGGAATCTTCTTCAATGTTATTTTTTGAGCTTTGAACAAACTGTAAAATACTTTTTCTGCCACAATTGGGGCTGTACACAAATTATCATCATCGACTGCAAATATTTTTCTTGATGATGAACATGCTTTTCTGGTGTTTTCGGTATTTTGTTCACTCCCAAAGGGAAAACTTTTCGTGTTAAGCGATTTTCATTTCCTGTTAAGAGAATAAACATGCATGAAAATACATAGTAGTTTGTTGGGATCGTTGTATTATTTCATGTTAACCGATATTTCGTCTTAAGCGTTTTCGCGTCAAACGTATTTCGCTGCATTTTTTTATTCAAAAAATATGTTAATTGCTCACAAAATGAAAATACATATAAAACATGCCCGAAGTAGCTATTATGATATTATTCATAATTTTTTTTATCAAGTATTTTGGCAAATATAAAATGTGTTAGCATAATTCCTTTTAAAGTTGCGTTGCTTTTTCTCCTGAATGTAACATTTCTAAGTTGCATCAGTAAATTTTATCACGAAATTGTAAACTTAGAATTAAATTAGTAGCTATAAGCTAATTTATTAGGAGATTTATGATTCATTAAGCAATCGGCTCCAAATTTGGGAGTAAGCCACTGTTTAATGAAGATGCTTACGAGATAAAACTGACTTATCTTCAATGATGCATGCAAGAGGGTGGTCCTAAAATCTGGCATTAGCTCAAAAATGTGTACATAAAAAGAATCACTGAAGATACATCAAGATGGGGAAAATGCTAAGAGTGGCTTCAAAATTAAAAATTTTTTGGAATGAAAAAAAAAAAAAAAAAAAAGAGAAGGAAGGAGAAAGAAGAAAAGAGAAAAATTTCGTCTGCCGAATTTAGTTCAATTTTACTATCACAATTCTTTTTCAAAACAATCACAATCTTAATAAAGTATAAAAAGCACAATTCCAATTTATTCAGTAGATTACAACTAATTTCAAATACCCATAGCGTTTAGTAATAATTCTCTTAAACGTTTGATACATGCACCATATCATTAATATGTTAACTATAATTGTCCATGGCGTGAACAGATCTCTCTTACGGTGAGACAGTGGCAGTAACGGAGAATATTAGGCCCCCCTGAAAAGTCAGGTTTTGCCTTTAATATTTTATAAATTGGTTAAATACGTCTTAGGGCTCTCTAGAATCTTGGGCACCCTCGCAATACGGAGGTTGGGGGGGGTGTACGTTACGCCACTGGGGAGGGAAGGGTTGCATTTGAAAAAGATATTGACGCAAACCCGAGATGTATTTCTATGGTAAGAATTAAAAATTTGTTAGTCTATTAGAGGGGGAGGGTAAGCCCGTTGTGCAAAACTGATAACTCTTGTTTTTGCGTAACAGTGTCTTAAAAACTTATCTTTTTTGCAAAATGTTAAAATTCTTTACTAATGGTATATAATATATTTAATTCCGCGATTCATTTTCCTTTCCTGTTTTCTTTCCTAGATGAAAGTTTCTGTTCTTTTTTTTTTCTCATTATATATCTGTTTGTTCTAAAACTTCCCTGCCGCAATTTTCCACAAATCGTTATTTTCAACCGTTCTCAATTTTAAACTCTAATACACCTTAAAACATTAATCATTTCGACAAACCTATAATTACTTCAATATAGATACTTAGAGTATTGCGATTAATTGGTCTAAATTAATGGCGGCGTTTAGCTATGTGATGGGTATCGATACGGACCCCATAATTTTAACCTTCAGTCAAGTGACAAGAATGACACCTGAGTATGAGACCTAAGATGGTGCTTCGTAGTCCATCCTATCTTCTATTGAAGATTCCATTCCTTAAAGGCTTTGGGATCTTATGAAATTCAATGATTAGAAAAACGTTTTGTTTAGCATGGAAGTCTGGAGACAGTAGTCAAAACCACTACTTGGATCCAATGGGGTCAACCATGGTGTTCCATAATACGATAAATGGAATATGATTATTCTCTCAAGTGTTATATATGGAATTTGGGTTCTATGAATTAATAATGATTATGATTCTTTCTATTTAGTGTTTATTATTGAGTTATTTGCTACTTTAACAAAAATGAATTGACTTAAATGACAAAAGTACATCTAACTTTCTTTTTTTAAATTTTTTTCTGGACTATATATTACAGTTTATTTAATAATGATCGTATATACATATATAAAGATAAAGAGAGAGAGAGAGAGAAAATGTGTATTTTTGTATATGGAAAAAAAAGTATGGATTTATTTAACCTTAAGACAAACCTAGAATTATTTATATCCAGCAGTTTATAGTGTTTCAACAATCATAAAAATATTTCATATAATACATTTTTACTCCTATCTGACTTCTTTCTATACAATGCCAAGTTTTTAGACTTTAGTATTGGTAAATTTTAATAACCGATCATAAAATTCCGGTAAAATTGTAAATTAATTCAGTTAAGGTGACTGACTACATCCGGAACCGTAATGTTGTAAAAGCATATAAATAAATAGCTTTGTTGATATTTGGTATCACTTTATTAGAACATGCATATGTCGCCCATCCGGTATAGTGGTTAGCGACGCTGACTGCAAATAGCCGTCGAGCCGCAAGTCCTCTCGTGAGGTTGGTGGAAGAGGAAGGGAGGTGGGAGGTCCCTGACCACTCCCAGGGCGTTCTCCCTCAAAATTGGGGTGGAACCGAGCCAAATCGTATTGTCACCTGCAGCTACAGCTAACGACAGGCGTACATCTAGCCCGATGCCATGATGAATTTCGTGGGCCTCGATCTGACTACGTCAGGCAGGTGGCATAAGTAACAACAACAGAACATGCATAAAAATTGTTTTAAGAACATTATCAAAATACAAAATTATTTTAATGCAATTTTTTTTGGCAAATTTTTTGAAAAAATGACGTATTTTCAAAGCATTGTTCTTTTATGGAAAACGTCTCTTTTTAATGATATTCAGCCTATGTATAGTCAAGACTTTATGTACTTAGCCTGAACAAGAATTTTTGAAATACTGAATTTAGGAGTGGCTTTATTAATAGTTTAATAAATCAGAGTAAATAATTTAACAAAAACCACCCGTTATTATTTCGATTGATAGTTATTTTAAAAATAATGGGAATTTTTCAAAAATCCTGGTTCAGGCTCTGTGGGAAAATCTGAACTACATATAGGTCAGGGGTGGCGAACCATTGGCACGAGACACATTATTTTGGGCACGCCAGCGATCAAAATGATTTGCCTTTTATTTCAAAATAACAAAGTTCACAATGAAGTATTACAAACAAACGCGAGTGATTGGTCCCGGTGCGGCGGAGAGCACACTCGTTTCTTATTGTCTTGCTTTAGTTACGTCGTGGACTACAATTGCTTATGATGCAACGTTTGTCTACACATAGCATATTCAATTTCATTGACATAACTATATTTTAAAGTTTATTTGTGTTTATATTTAAGATTTTCAAGTGTTATTTATAACATGGCTAGTAAAGCAAAAGAATAAAAAAGGCAAGATAGTAAGTGTAACAGAATTTCAAATTGGGTGAATCTAGAATTGTAGCATTATTAGTAAACGCGACAAGCGCTGTGTGTTTTATGTTCTGGAATAATGGAACGCAAAACATCATCTGTAAAATGGCATTTTGAAGCAAATAGGATAACTAGTCCAAAAAGTGAACCACAGCAAAAATAATTATTTGTTTAAAAAACGATTGGCAGATGTCTCCAATTCAGCATGCATTCTACTAGAAGTAACATCTTACAATCCTAATATAAGTTATTCGTCATCCAATCTGCAACAACAGAAGTCACACTAATGTTACTTTAATTTGAATGACATGTATCACTAAAACATTTACAACTATACAGTGCAAAAGGTATTTTTTCGTGGTAAATAGAGTTTTGTGTTGTTAGTATTTAGTTTTATTGTTTTTCATGTCAAAATCACAAGTCAAAATTATTTGACGGCACGTCTGTACCTCATTAAACACTTTTTTAGAAAAAATGACACGTTGATCCATAAAGGTTTGCCACCCCTGATATAGGAAAACTATATTAAAGAAGCACTTTCTATAAAAGTACAATATTTTGAAAGTATGTCATTTTTTTCTTCATTTTTTGAAAATTGTCTTTAAATATTTGTTTATTGTAATTATGTTCTTAAATTAGTTTTATATGTATATTCTAATTCAAATGACACAAAATATAAAAAAAAAAAAATCAGTCACTTTTTATGCTTTTGTAAAATTACAGTTCCCGAATTTAGTCAATGTCCTTAAATTGTATTTAATTTTTGTAATATTTGTAAGTTTTCTGTTGGCCTTAGGTTTTATATTTCTGACAAAAAATCTTTTAACAATTTCTATGAACTGCAATTAATAATTATAAAACATTTTAAAGGCTTAAATTATATCAATTTTGTAAACAAGTTTGCATTTGTTTCAATGTTCTATTTCTATTATCTTAAGCCCAGTGGCGAAACGGAGAATATTAGGCCCCCCATATAAAATCAGGGCCCCAAGCCCAAACACGTACTTGGCATTGATCAGGCTTGGGCCCTCTAGAATCCTTGGGCCCCCTCTCAATGCGGGGGTTGAGGGGTTAAGTTACGCCGCTGCTTAAGCCTAATAAAGAACAAAAGTTAATGACGAACTGTTTATTAGAGGGAAAATCAAAGTGCGTCTCCGCCTAATTAACAAAAAAAACCCGCAAAAACTCGCCAATTTGGCAACCCTGCCTCTTCTTTTTTCCACAGCCCATCAACTGCATTTCAGAAGGTTAATAAAATGAACACTACAGTTCTAATCACTGATCCGGAATTACTTTTTCCCCTCCTACCATTTTTTCCCCTTTTTATCTCCGCAGTTGGACTTCTTTTAATGATAGGATAGGTTAAAACCCAAGTCACAGCAAAGCGTTGACATCTTTAATGGCATTATGAACGTTTTTAAGTATATAATACTTAGCCCAGGCTATTTGATACCGGAGGGAAAAAGTATGTTTTGCACTAAGCTTTTTGAAGAGAATGTATATTAGTGGGTATTCCCTGGTGGTGAACTTGCTAATGCTTTTAATAGCTTATGAAGTTGTGAAATTAGTTTTTAGGGGAAAAAAGAGGGGAAATGTTTTGAAAGTTTGAATGTATTGAGTTTCGTTTTCAATAAAAAATATGTTTGGATATTTTGATATGTTTTTTTTAGATACGAATGTGTCTCTTTAACTTTTCAAATTGTTTCTGACAACGAACTTAATTGAATGTTATTCCTCATTGTTCACTTTAGAAAACAATGCATTTATTTTAAATATTTGTACATTATTTTTTGAAAAAAAAATAATGAGAGGCTTAAGTATAGTTTTCTTAATGGGTATTATACTTAAAAATAGCTATTGCTTTTAGAACAGGGTTGGCCAACCTTTTTAGGAAGAGTGCCACTTTTAGATAAAAAATAATTAAGCGTGCCACTTCCAACTTTTCGAACAAATGAAAAGGTGAAAAATTGTTACTTATAGGCTTATTGTGCAACTTTTACGCAAATAGCACAAGTCTAAGTAATGGAAATTAAAAAAAATGTGACCATAGCACAAACTTAAATTTTATTGTTAATCGGTTCAATTAAATTTGTGTGTGTGTGAACAATATTTTGGTTTTGTTATGTTCATAACAGAAAACATTTGTTCACAAACGTATGTTGATTCAAATCTACAACATTATCTGACAACCAAATCATGTAAATTTGAAAAATTGCTTGTTAGTACAAATTTCAAAACTCAATAAAATTCCTTATATTTGCATTTCAGTGTAATATGGAGCTGTATACAATAATTTCGATGTTGATTTCAGATGGGTAATAATTTACATTTTGCAGAGAAATTGAAAAAGGATTTGTGAAAGATACGTATTTTTTTTATCATCTTGAAAATCACATCAAACCCAGCGCTGAAAGAATCATGCAAAAATGGATATTAAATTTTTAAATCTATCACATATCAGACCATTATAACTTTGGTAGATAGTTCCTGTCTTAATGTGAAATATGTTAATTTTTCCCCTCCAAAATCAAGACACAAAAAAAAAGCAAAGGTTTGTCCACAAAGAAGGTATTTGACCAACTACGATAGAAAAACTACAATCTTTTCTCTGCAATCTTAAATTTAAACTATTTTAATGTCCCTTAATATCTGTGAGAAAAGCTTAATCACATAACCTGTCTTCATTCTAGAATAGCAAGTACTCACTGGGCAGTCCAGTTTTTTCTTCCAGGTATTTTAAATAAGCTCCCACAAATTGCAAAATCTAGCCAGTGAAAAAAGCTTTGGAAAGCCAATTCGCACAACAATGCAGGTACATTCTCTACACGATAAATTTTTATTGAATCTCAATTTTATATAAAATAAGTTTTGAAGGGTTTTTTCCCCGAAACTATAGCATTTTAATAAAATTATTAATTTTTATAATAATTTTTTTCATATTTTTTATTAAGTCTTCGCGTGCCACAATCGCAACTCTGCCGTGCCACACTGTGGCACGCGTGCCGCGGGTTGGCCACCCCTGTTTTAGAACGTGTCAAACTGAGAAATAATTATTTTGTAGAAATAAAAATTTATTCGGCACAAAAAAAAGGGTAAGAACTTAGATTAAAGATAAATTACCGAGTTTATTTGAATCTAAGCCGCCATCGATTCTAATCCTCACCCCTAATTTTCTACTGGTTTTTGATAAAAAAAATAAATAATTGTGTAAAAGGTTCATCAATATCTGATATTTAAGGAATTTCTTACAAAATTTAATGAGAAGTTTTCAGAAGTTAATAATTAATTTATTTAACCAGTATTAATCCTTTTAAAAATGCACACATGATCATATAGTTACTCTAACCATCTGTATCGTGTTTCGAAAATCATTAATCTCTCTCATTGTCACAGCTAACTTCGGAATTGTGCTGGCATCACCATTTGCCCTCACGATGCAGTCTTTCGTGCAATATTTTTTTAAAGAATGTATAAAAGGAGAATGTACAGTAGAACGTCGTTTATCCGAATCAATTGAGACGGACACCAAGCTCCCACCGAGGGGGCTTGGTGGACTTGAACCATACCTTAAGACGTCCTTGCATACTGTTGGAGTTGTTTCTACCAATACTTTCGGAGTATAGTTTTTGACACATATTTTGGGTCTTCCAAGCGGTTTATTTTGTAGGAAAAATCACCAGAACGAAATTTTTCAAACTAATGCTATACTTTTTGATCGTTAACAGTAAGTATTCTCTCCAAATCCTTGTTCTTATATCGCGAGCTGTTTTGGCTGCTTTATTATCAAGATAACACTCATGAAAAAAATTACACGAATATCGGTTGAATTCAGATTCGTGCCGAATTCAAAGCAAATAACAAAATGGAACACTTTTGGAGAAATCTTTGTTAAAATGCGACTCTGTCAATGGGTAGTACGACTATAAACAAGTTTATGCCATAAACCAAAGTATAACCAAAACAGAGAGGGAGATAAACATTCACAAGTAAAGAAAATTTGACATTTTATATGCACCAACCTCATGCTAACTATCCACGGAAATAGTATGCATATAAGAAGAAATAAAATAATTACCGTAAAATCCCGAGTATAACGCGTACTTTAACACAAAAAATAAGTTCGAAATTTATGATTGCGCGTTATACGCCGCGTTAAAAAAAGAGAGATTTTTTAAAAAAAAAAGATGTGCATAGAAAAAAAAACTAGACTTCTACATATATCGAATTACTGTTTATTTAAAAGAAATGATATTCTTTACGAACTTAAAGAGTAGTAGTTCCAGAAGTATAATACTTTTCTAAACTAGGAGTATTACCTCGAATAAAGGACTTTAAAACATAACAGCCATTGCACATGAACATTTCAGGTTTCTACGTAAAAAAAGGGGGTGCGAGTTATACGCACCGAATATACCTAAAAATTAAAAATTGCAGCTTGAAAGTATAGATGTGCGTTATACGCTCTATTTTACGGTACTTTTTCAATTCATACTATTAGTCCACTCTCTCCCTATATATATATATATATATATATATATATGTATCTTGTTCACACAAGTTTTCAATCATTAATAAAATACTTTCTATTCATGCATTCAAGTTCATGCAATTTCTAGCGACTACACAACAGATTTTTAATAATCGCCATGATCAGTACCGCAGCAAATCAGTCTGAAGCCGCAGCAAATAAGCCTATTTTTTTCTAACTGCTTTTGAAATATTTTCTTCGTCAAAAATATTTTATTTTGTCTATATTTTACACGTACATAATAAATTTTATTTCTTAAGTACTCAATTATTGTATTATTAACGTAATTTATGTACTTTTAAATTTAAAAACGATTGAGCTTGTAGCGGATGACACTTGATGTTAGTACAGTTTTTTTAAATATTAATTCATTAATTAAATAAAAAATGAATAAATAGTAACAGTAATAGTTCAACACATTGGCGCACACAAGGAGGGAGTCCTGGGAGTCCAGAGCCCCCCGCAAAGCCTTTGATTTTTTTCGATTGACTATAATCCTATGTATATAGTACGTAAAATTTTTAATAATTAATTTTATTAATTAATGCTAATTATTTATTCTATTATTTATTTTTACTGTTTTTTGTTACCGAAAATCGACGAAATCAAAAGAATATATTGGGCGGCGTATTAGAGTATGATACGAGAATAGTGGACGAAAGAATAAATAGCAACAAACAAAAAAATAATAGTCCAACAACATATATAGAAAGAAAAATGGAAAATATTGCAAGGAAAATCGCTTTCTATTTTGTCACTTAATATTGTGATTCTGTCATATGTATATGCATATTTATACTTATTGTAACTATTTAATGAAAAATAACAAAAAATAAAATTTTTCTCTTTGTTGACTTATAAGTAGGAATTGACTTAAAAAATTATTTCTATATTACCTGTTTTTCTAAACATCATTAAAATCAGAAACTTAAATAATAATTATACATTTTGGGTGCCAGAAATGTATCAGTACTTTAAATAATACATTTTTACAAAAAAAAAAAAAAAAAAAAAAAAAAAGGCAGTATGATAAGTTACAAGAAGTACGTCAAAAAAATTTTCTGTAAAGAAATGAAACCTTTAGTGCGTTATACAGCCGCTCCTCTGTCGGCATCCTAAAGTATCAAGATTACAATAATTAAAGATTAAAACTCCAAGATCTAATTAATTAAATATGGTACGTAAAATGTACATACATTAAATACAACTAAGAGAATATAACAAGTGAATCAAAGTATTCCATTTAATTTGAATAAAATCTGCCTAAAACAAAGAACGACCGTCTTAAGCAATTACTTAGTGAAATTACGTTACTCGAACTATTCCTTACTTTATTTCCAAAAGGAAGCATAATTTTTCATCTCTGATAAAATCATCCATCTTTCATTCTCGCGTTACCTTAACGTTATTCCACATTACGCATCTGTGAATAATTACATTTGCTTCCAGGAAAATATCATCGTTATTAATGATATTTTCTAATAATAACGCTCCCTAAACTTCGTTCTCATGCTAAGAACAAAGAGAAAAAAAAGGAGAAATAAAATAAAACTACTCCCAAAGCCATGTTTATGGTTACAAAAGCAATCTGTAGCATTCCCTGCGTTTAACTAACCTTTTAAGTAACCCTTGGATATAGAAAACGAAACAGAAGCGTCACTGCGGTATACTCAATAATAATAATTACCAGCGACAAAATAAAACAGCAAAGAAAACCACACGTTTTCCATCGAAATATTATTCCCTGCTTAAAAGTCATTATTTTTAAAATACGACCGACCGTAATTTTTACGCTGCTCGGAGTTTGTTTCGGCCATAATTAGTCCTCTTCGCATGCGAAACTTCGCTAATGAACATGCCGTAATTAGGCAACGCGGAATTGTGCTTCGCGGAATGGCAACACTGGAACCGTTAGACGGCGGCCATACTGGATCGGTGTTCCACAATCAATTCGATTTTTTCCCCCTCTCCTATTGCTTTCTTGGTTTACTTTTTGTGTTATAATACCTGGACGGGTAATGAGTAATTGGCATTCGGGAAATTGGCTGCTATAAGAGCCTTTTAATATCTTTATGGGGTGATTTCGGCAAGTTGTTTTCTTTTTATTATGCATTTTTTTCTGTTTTTTTTTTATTATTATTTTTAAAAAAATTACCTAACTTTAGAAGAGAGTGGAATTGATTTAGGAAATCTGGTACTTGATTGCCTTACGTGTGGTTCATTTTGAAAATGAACTACAGATCATTTTAAAAATGAACCGTGGTAAGTAGTTGTTTTAGACTGTTTATATGAAAGAATTAAATTGAAATTTGATGGTAATGAAAAGCACTGTTTATGGGCGTGAGATTGGGATTCATGAGTTTTTGAAAACTTTATTAGTTAATCTTAAACTTCATGATGAAAGTAGTTGTTGCTTTATTAAAGAATATATTACCGTTAAGTTTGAAATAGTTTAGTTTTTCTAATTTATTTTAGATGCATATCTTTTAGCTCTTTAAGTGCTTAAGATCTACTATTTTGGGACCCATGATTTTACAAAAGTAAATAAATGAATATTTTTTTTTGATATTTAGTGTCAGAGTTGAATTAGAGCACATCTTAAAAATTTTTTTTAATAATATTATCAGAAAAAATTATTTAAATATAGTAATACCCCGAACTTATGCGATAGGTGGGACTGAATGATTACTGCGTAAATCAGGGTATGGTTCCGCATATAAATGCATATAAATTATATTTTAGGGGCGGAAACGAAAGAAAATAATAATTTTTAAAAAAAATGCGTAAGAGGACACATAAATTTTCGAAAAATTATCGATTTTTACTCTTTTACGTTTTTAAATGTTTAAATATTTCTGTTTAAAATGATATATGATATGAGAAAATACCATAATTAGAAGCATTATTATTATTTTTTTAAATGAAGCTACTCCTTGACGCGCATCAAATGAGCTCGGAGCAACTGAGTTTCCCCTTGCATAAGTTTCTAATGAGCACGAATCCATATGATGTTCGTGGCCGTGGTAGCCGAGTGGTATAGGCATCGGATAGTGGATAGCATGTCATGAGTTCGATCCCAGTACCACTGAAGACCCGCCGTGTAGGGGAGCGATGCACGTTAAATCTGTCGAGAGCTCAAACGTCCTCCCGTTGGTGTGGTAGTTAAGAGAGGGGGGTGCCAGCTCAGGTGTCGTCCGCGTCACTTGACCATGGTTCAAAATTACGCGGACCGTCCCCAAAAGCTCTCGTGTAGCTGAACAGTGGGACGTTAATATTCACTCACTCCATATGATGTTCAAGTAGAAAAATTAGAGTGTATTGGGCTTATCCAAAAGTGTATGGGTACACGTCTTTTGAATCTTAAAAGCAAAACAGAGAAAAAAAGTTAAGAGATGGAAAAAGCATAGGAGGTCGTAACCGATTCACTGACATTTTACTATAAAAATTTCAGAGATATTATGGTATGGCTATTAGAAATAATATCAATGATCTACACAGCATGAAAACTGCTGTTTATTTTCATCTGTTGTCTTCAAACGAGAGCCCTCGACATGGACTGTGTCCTCCGAATATAAATGCCTGGTGCAAGTTTCAAAAGACAGAAGCTGAATGTAACGAAAGCACTATGATCATAAACACATACACCATAATGAATTAAATGAAGCCTATTTTTACAGATCTAGGGATCCTATGTTATTAAAAAAATGTTTATATGGAAAGACCTAGAGCCCCCAAGTGAGTCAGTTAATAACACCATATGTTCAGTAATTTCAAGATCTACATTTGTGGAATTAAAAACTCTAAAACTAGGGTTAAATATGTCTGTTGCAGTGTTCAATATGAGTCATGTAGCAAAATTAATTATCTTAAACATTGTGATATTGAACCAAATTATAAGTGTGTGTCATGCTTCATAAAACTAGATACACGTAGGATTCGTATAGCCCAACGAAAGCATATTGAGATACCAAAAAAAAAAAAAAGGCAAAATTGTTAAAAATAATGAAAAAAAAAGAAAATTAGAAGAGTCTTTTGTATGAGCAGAGAGTAAAACAAATGCTTAATATGCTTCTAGAAAGTACTAAAAAAAAGTAAATGCTCAAAAAATTAAAAATTTTTACTTTAAAACTTGTTTTTTCAGAATGTAATATTTTTCACTTTATGTACCTTTTTCTCAAAAACTACTTATATAATCCTAATATTTTCAGTGAGAAAACTTTTAACATGTTTGCACATTTTAATGGAGAGAATTATATATATCTAGCAAACGTTTTCAGATATGAATTTTTAAAACTAAATTTTTTGGTGGAAAAATTGGACAATTTTTAAAAAATTCATTATTAATTTAATTTTTTAAAAAAAGACAAAACCATTTTTTTAAAGTGTTATTGATCGTCTACATAATCTACTGTAAAAATTTTATTCATGAGAAGTAAGTAGTTTCTGAGGAAAAAGTACATAAACTTACGCAATTTAACATGGGCTCCTATGGACGTGCTGGATCCCCTTAATAAAATCTTTAATAACACACAT
This sequence comes from Trichonephila clavata, assembly GCA_019973975.1. NCBI lineage: Eukaryota > Metazoa > Arthropoda > Arachnida > Araneae > Nephilidae > Trichonephila > Trichonephila clavata. The sequence continues at coordinate 38,191 of BMAO01019258.1, forward strand.
ACAAAATCATTAGACGAAGTTATTTTGAAAAAGATGGTTTCATAAAATCTAGTTTGATCTACTAAATCTCTAATTTTTTGTTTTGATTTTATACCAAAATGGATAACCAGCCCCTCTAGACAAATTTTACGAAGCCATATTTTCATCTATTGCAGTAAATGTCTTCAACGAGATCTAAGACTTCAGCCGAAAAAAAATATATGCTGAAATTTCATACCTTTCCATTCTTGAAATTCTGTAATTATCCAAATATTTATAAAGGAATTTGAAAGACTTCTGCTTCTTGACACGAGTATGACATCCCGTAGAGTATTATTAAAGTGAAGTGAAAAAACACTTGACAGTGATCGAGAGGATAATGAAGAGCCTGTTAAAAAAGCTTTTAAGAGGAAAAGTGCTTAATTATCAAGAAGAGCGTGATGGATATTATTGTTTCAGAAAAAATATGCAAATTGAGAGGCAAAGAAAAAATAACAACAAATGCTAAAAACGTATATTAGCTAAAACTTACTTCCGAAATTTTTGTTCAAAGGATTAAGAACACAAAAAACAATAGTAATTTTAATAAAAGGAATAGTATATATATATTTACATATAATATACCTTCTACCAATTTTGTCAAATTCAAAAACGTTTGCTAGATGCCGAATATGCAGCCAATAGTGGAGACCCTTTGCGCACATGTTCGAGCACAATAATAATAGCAATGATAACATCACTTGGCAACATTTTTTGATTTGGCGATGTTTTTTGAAACGGATTAATGCTTAAGTATCAATGAATCCAATTAAAATGTGGAATCATGGAAAAATATCAAGCCTCCAACATACACATACAGTAGAATCTGTTTTTTGAGGTCCTCTTTTATGCGATTCTTTTGTGCGTTCTTTTTTTATGCGGTATATAAATTTCAACGGCTTTGGCACCACTTTAATGTTTTCTATCAATATATACTATCTATATAACTTCAAGACTGTTCATTGGTTATAAACAGTCTCTCGACAATGCACGTTCAATTGCTTTCTCTCAACACACTGGCAGCATGCACTTCATTGCAGACGAAGCTTTCATTGACAGTGGTATTATCAATAATTTGACCGATTATGAAGACGGACAAAAATGACCGGATTCTTTAAGAGTGGATAAAATATATGCAGGGATACAGCTTTCCAACAAATTGGAAAAACATTTTCTTTAAATAGATACCAATTTCGAAAAGAGTTTGAAATTCCAAAAAGAGCTTCGGTCATGCATATCAGGCTATCGTGAAGTTTACAAGCAACTGATCAACCGACCGTCATCACAAAAACTTATCACTAACTTTATGGTGCCGAAAAATAAACCAATTGAAATTGTATCTTCAAGTGACGAAAGTGATTTTGAACTAATTCATCACAGGAAGATGAGCGCTTTGGTTACGATGAGTGGAAGTGACTTATGTATGTACATTTTGAAAACTTCTCTATGTATAAAAATGAGAAATTAAATGTTTTTAAAATGTCTTCATGTGTAATTATTTTGTTTGGAAGCTCTTTCTAATAAATTTCGTAAATAATTGACATATTTTTTAAGCGTGCTACTTTTTTTATGCGGTCCCTCTCCACCGCATAATTTTTTCCCCTGTAGTATGTCGACAAAGTTGTTATTTATATGTAATTATTTATAAATTTTTTGCATATATTTTTGTGCCGTTTCTTTTTATGCGGTCCCTATCTACCGCACAAAAACAGATTTTACTGTACACTAGATATCAGAAAATATGTCCGATTTAAATAATTTTTGATGTTAATGATAAAAAAAAAACTAATTTTTTTTTCAATTGAAAAGTTATGCTTTTGGTAAATTTAGTGACCCATGAGTACTTAAGTAAAGCATAATAAAATTTCGTTAGAATAACTTAAAAATGTGTAGTCTTTTCCATCAATTTCAGTAGCCACCTGGTGTCTTCTAAGTAGTTATTATTACTTACCTCTGATGATTTTTAATTGGATAACGGGGGTAAAAACCTAATTGCGGCTTACCGCATTAGTGCTTTGAAGCATACACCTGGAATTTTGAAAAGGGGCCTCAAAAAGGTAAATTACTTGTGCGCGCCATATGTTATGCATTAATTTCGTTAGGGGGAATTACATAACACATAAAAGGAAGTTTGATTTGTCTTTTGCTTTGAATTTTGGAAAAAAAATTACAAGAAAAATCTCACAAACTCTAAGAAAGAATTTAAATGTTTCTTGGATATTTTTATATAAAATATATTATTTTTCCGTTCAGGGGACCCATTACGTTCAGAAAAATTCTTTTAAAAAAGCATATGCATGAGTAGTTTGTTGGATATTTAGTACAGACTGAATAAGAAAATACATATGAAATTTTTTTGAGAATATTTTTTCTGGAAAAAATTATTTAAATGAAATTTTTTGGTAGAAAAAGAGATAAAAAAAAAGGATAGATATTTTCGAAACATTACCTTTTTATAAAAAATGCTTCTATAATAAAAATATTTTACCTATACATAGCTAGGACCTATACAGAACATATGAACTAGGATTTTTGAAAAAAAAAAATCATATTATTTTCAGAGTTACGTGAAGTGAATTATCAAATTTTGTGTTTTTTAACTAAAATTTCTCCACTCTCACAGATATATTAAAATATGAATAAATCCACTTCAAAATTATACATTTTTAAAAATCCTATTTTCTCCTTTGTACTGAAATCTTAGCTATATGTAAGCATAATATTATTACAGAAGCATTTTTCATAAATGAGAATGTTTTGAAGATATTACACTCTTTCTTTAATTTTTTATCAAGAAATTGTATTTTTAATTTTATTTATTGCAATAATATTCTTAAAACAATTTTATAAATATACTCTAATTCAATTAACACTAAATATAAAAAAAATTTCATTTATGTGGTTTTCAAAATCACGAGATTTCGAATGTAGTCAAATAGAAAAATTCTCGGTTTTTTTTTTTTTTTTTTTTGTGAAGATAATTTTCTACGTTTTCACCTTATTTTTATCATTTTCATTTATGAATCAAGTTTTACAACTGTGTCCATTAAAAAATTATTCAAAATGAAGTTGCTAATTCTTTTTAATAGAATATGAATATCTGCAGTTTAAGCGCATGTCAACTGTTGTCAAACAGTACCGTAAAAATTACAACAAATAAAATAAATTATGCGAATTACTCAATTTAATTTTTGATCTATGAAGTTTAACTTCCGTGACAAAAATATATTAATTTCACTCATAAATAAAATTTATAATTCACAATTTACCTGAGAATAAATTTAGTTACATTCATACTGAATTACTAAGAAAACTGTTTTAGAACTCGAAATAATTATATGTCGCTTTAATAATTGAATAATCATATTTCTGACTCGAAAATAGCTGTTAAATTTGAATTTATTTCTACATGCAAATAATACTTGTAAACATTGTTCAGTGTTTATTTAGAAGCTATTTATAAATCGTAGGATTTTAAAAAAAATCTCTTTTAGAAATATAAACAGTTTTTGCTTTATTTAAGAAACAGTTTTAACTTATATTAGTCATACCTTTCAAATGAAAATATTCGTGAATATTCCTATTTTTAATAGCAAATGTGAATAATATTAGAAAATAATAATTTATTATTCTCGACAGCTGTTTTTAAGTGATATGATTTCAAACAGCGCAGACGATTTTAATAAGTTTTTGAAAAATATTTTTAATTCTGCTTGTGTTTCCATTCGATAATAATCGTTAAAGCCAAGTTTCATTGTAACAGAGAAGGAAAATGGAAATTATATACTTTTTTCTTTTTTTTAAGCAAATATACTTCTTTCTTCATAAATTAAATTATACTTGTAAAGAATTATTTCAAACAAATTACTGTCTTAGAAACATTGAAAAAAAAATAAAAAGGATAACGCTACGCAAAAGAAGATTCTAAATTTCTCGAAATCTTCTTACAATCCTATCATGGCATGGCTTAAAGGCTGCAGTAATGTACCATATCTAAATAGGATTACCTATTTTTGCATCTTTATACCTCTATATTCGCGCGAAATGCGTTATTAATTATTTTTTTAAAAAAATTCTGCGCTCAAAGAATGGAGTTTCTTGTTGCTTTTAGCTTATCTAGTGTAAAGCAGATTTCAATATATTATTCTTCCAATGGCCATTTTTTTTTTTGAAAATTTCCAACCACGTTTGGATTATTTTCAAACGCTTTCATTGGCGGAATAACGCTCGACAAAGATAGTTGACTGGATAAATTATTAATTTAAAGATTTATTTTGAAACACTTGGACTTCTTTTTAAAACATTCGTTTTTTAAATTTGTTTATTTTGTATAAAACCAGAAAAGCTAAAAATGCGTGTATGGGGGGGGGGGGAGAAGAAACGACAAAGTGGACCTTTAATAATCTTCTCCATGGTATTATTTTAGTCAGTTAATTTATTTCTGTATTTTTTTTCCTTCCACCATTTTTCAGAACGTTAAGCTTTTTCGCGAAACATATATCTTGCGATTCATATTTCGCTTGTGAAGAAATAAATTTCTGCTTTTATAAACAGAGATTTAGTTTTTATTTCAAACATGATACAAAGTACAGTTTTTTTCGTGGATTGTTAACTTTAGATAATTTTGAAAAATGTTTAAAAGTATCAGTGGCTTAACGGGGAGAATTAAAATTAAATGCTTCATAAAATAATTTTTATTCACTGTTAAAATTTGATATTCGGATTATTTGTAGGGTCTTAATAAGTAAAGAGTAAATAATGTTATCATTGTGAAAATTGAGAAAAATAAATCGTCACAAGCTTTTTTCCGTGAAAACCTAATTATTAATCATCGAAAAAAAGCGACTGGCTCATTGATAATTATAAACTTTATCTTATAAATTAAGTTTGAATTATTAAAAAAAATATAAACATTTTTTTTTAATTTTGAAAAATTTATAATAATGAAATAGGTTTACATCATTACGTATAATTCCATCATACTTATAAATCTTATTCATTTGCTTTACCATGATGAATACCTGAATATAAATACATATGTTTATTAAATATTTCTAACAATAAAAGCTTGTAATTCATTATAATCAGAGAAACAAAACCTATAGATCTCTCTCTCTCCGTATAAAAACATTTTTCGGGTTGTTGTAATAAATTTATTACGTACTATCGCAACAATGCCAACGTTTAAGATAACTCGCCAAGTTGGCAGCCCCGGTTTCGCATGTGTCGTGCGTGATGAATCGACAACTATATGCTTCGTTTCAAAAATGTTGCCAATGCGATTGTGATAGAACATTATTGCTAGCTCTCTCAGAAAATATCGCCACGATTGCCTGGACTGGAATCGTTGCTGAGAAGAAAGGAGTAGTCTCATAGGAAGACTTATAAGAACAATCAACTGAACTAAATACGCAGCTTTCCAGAAAGCTGCAGGTTTATCAAAATCTGAGAACTTTAACAATGGAATGTTCAACGATGCAGCTTCAGTGATGAGACGAGCGCCAAGAACGAATTTAGCGAAGTAAAGAACAAATAAATAGAACTACATAATACATGTTTATTACAGTTTAACAATTTCTGTAATGAGTATGACCAGCTGCATAATTTGCACAATAGGGGTCGGTCCACCGGCAGATTAAAAGAAGGTAACCCCTAGGCTGTTTAAAATTAATATCTTCCTTTAAAAACGCAGAAAATTTGGTTCAAACACGTGACTCGACATCATTGTGTAATAGAGGGGCTATCCCATCCATTAGTGTGCGAGAGTTAGAAGGAAAATTAGCCACAGGTCAAAACGAACACAATTTATTTACAACCTAAAAACCTGAACAACCCTAGTTAGGAAAATGCAGCTTTAAATAAACATGGGAGCAAAAGAAAGGAAGACGATATAGTAATGTTTAATTATAAATTCAATCACTAACTCTAGGATCGTCTTAGCCGTCCACATTCCAATCAATCGTTCTAAGTTAATCGACTTCAAGCCGACGCTAATCCAATTTAAATATGTAATTGTCAAACCGTCAATCTTAAATATTAAGCAAGTAATCTATGGAACACTCTCTCCTAGCTTTCTATCACTATACGTTAATCACTAACAGCTATCATTTAGCTCCTAACATCTCTCTCCTCGAACCTGAAAGTTAAGGTTTAAATATAACCCTTGATTTGCGTTAGTCACATCTTCTTCGGGGGAAAGTTTTCAATAGAATAATATTTAAAGAAATAATTTCTCCAAAAGGATTTGTAGGAGATACTCGAATAGGCCCGTTACAACTGGTCATGGGATTATGACCATGACTATGACGGCTGTTGTGGCCACATTATATAATTGAAACTGAAATGCATACATAAATTAAGCTCCAGGCATTTAAGGAGAGTGAATGTGAGTAATATTTACGTCGCACTACAAAGCTACATGAAAGCCATTGGGGACGGACCTTGTAATTTTGAACCACGATTAAGTGACGATGATGACACCTGAGCTGGCACACCCTCTCCTAAGTTCCGCACCACACCAACGGGAGGGAGTTTGAGCTTAGACAGATTTCGTGCAGAGTCCCCCTCTACACGGCGGGTTCACAGTATCACTAGGCTCGAGCTCATATCACGTCAGCCACTGGTCCATAAGCTTGACCACTAGGCTACCGGGGCCACGACATTTGATGAGAAGATAAAAAGCTACCCGTTTAAGGTATTTAACTACCCTAAAATCGTGATTTTTTTCCAAAAATTGACAATTTTTTATGATTTTGTTTTATATACCGTCTTACGAGTTTTGTAAAAATACCAAATTTTTTATTTTCTATTTACCAGAACAAATTTACAAGTGTTTTAGTAAAGCAGACGCTATTACTTTAAACGAGATGTCAAACTCACTCGAAATGAGTTTTTTTTTTTCGAAAAATTCAAAGCAATTGGTCAAAAAATTTTAAGAATAATTAACTGAAATCTTTTGTGTATGTTCTGTATAATAGTAGAAGTGTTTTAACCTTCAGATTTATCCATCATTGATTTAGTTAAAAATGTACAGTCCCTTATGTGAATATAATCACTGTTACTTCAAGCAATTTCGGATAAATAACTAAGATAAAGTGCTCTAGTTTTTTGTAAACACTAAAATATCTCTTATCCTAAAAGTCATTTCAAAAATGAATACCAAAATAACACATAAAAATTGAAAAATTGAGAATTTGTTCTTAAACTTTTTGTACAGGGTGGATCCCGTTTATGTAATTTTTTGTAAATTTTGATCCATTTTTTTCCTAATTAGTAATAATACAATTTCTTTTTCTCTTCTTAATCTTAGCATTTTTTTCTTAAAATGTAATAAATAAATCTAAAAACCACAAAAATTTTTTTTTAAAAGTTGTCGCAAGTAATTGGATATCTAGAGAACAATTTTTTATTTGACAATTTGATGAATTTATTTCTTTCATTTTATCCAACATAAGATGAAATATACACGTCTTTTTATTTAAAGAATAAATTTAAAATAGAAAATAGCCATCTTTCAATTTAATTTAAAAATTCTTCCTTGACATCCTTATCACTACTATAACCCACTGCAGACATTTCAGTTGTTCGAGATAGGCTTAGAAAAAACATGCAAACCGAATTTTAGATTCCAACTTTCCAATATCAATCCTCCCTCTTTTTATATATAACCCGAGACCGATTACCCTGAAATCCTGTTTGTGATTTCAAGGTAACCCTCCCTCGTCTTTTTGGGGATTACTTTCTGTCACTCCAGTGGTTCTATCTGATTTAACTCCCCCTTCCTTCAAAAATCTCCGGATTTTAAAAACGGGGGAAAATATCTCCAGATTTATGATTACTACAGCGCATCTCCAGCAAAGAGAAAGTCGAATTTCATAAAAATAAGGCGCATTTTGAGTGTGTCTTTCGCTGGAATTCAGTCTTTTTATTTAGATGTATATTTTGTTCCATTTTTTTCTCAGTTATCAAATGCAAAATTTATTGGAATCTATTTATATCTTGGTTACACATGATGAATTACAGTGAGCACAACATTGAAAATTTTATTACTGCAGCTATTGAATAGCAATTATTTACAATTTTTGTTTTATTTTCAAAGGTAGGATGCTTATGCTTTCCTATAGATGAAACTTTTATATTTTCAAATATATATATATATACATATATATACATACATATATATATATATACATATATATACATACATATATATATATATACATATATATACATACATACGTATATATATATATATATATATCTATACAAATAAATAAAATTGAAGTGTCTGTTTGTAATTTCAAATTAGCAGCTTTTTACTTAATGCACTAAAAGTATATACGGTACTCATAACAAAAAATCAATTTTTAAAATTTTTGTCTGTCTGTCTGTCTATCTGTCTGTCTGTCTGTCTGTCCCGGCTAATCTCGGAAACGGCTGGTGCGATTTTAAAAATTCTTTCACTAATGGAAAGCTACATTAACGGGGAGTAACATAGGCTATATTTTATTCCCGTATTCTTACGGGAACGGAAACTATACGGGTGAACGTGAAACTGAATGCCAAGATGAACGCCAAATTGAACGCCAAGCTGAGCTAACGAAGTCTTTGTTTTGGTTACTGGCGACCGATGCTCTTCATGAGACATAACAGTGTTACGCGCACATGATAATACGCTGACACGTGCCATAATTTATTTATTTTTATGATAGTTATCTCACTGTTCAGTTAAGTAGAGCATCGGCTGTTTCGGATGCACTTTTAAAAATAATAAATCAAGGCTTCATAAGTAAAAAGCAATGCAAGAAACAAAAAATTGATAAGTTTTACGGTTAGTTTTAATCCTTTCTTTTTTTTTTATTTACATTTTTAGTCACATTTAAACAATAGTTATTATAATCCCAATCTATATCTATACAAATAAATAAAATTGAAGTGTCTGTTTGTAATTTCAAATTAGCAGCTTTTTACTTAATGCACTAAAAGTATATACGGTACTCATAACAAAAAATCAATTTTTAAAATTTTTGTCTGTCTGTCTGTCTGTCTGTCTGTCTGTCCCGGCTAATCTCGGAAACGGCTGGTGCGATTTTAAAAATTCTTTCACTAATGGAAAGCTACATTAACGGGGAGTAACATAGGCTATATTTTATTCCCGTATTCTTACGGGAACGGAAACTATACGGGTGAACGTGAAACTGAATGCCAAGATGAACGCCAAATTGAACGCCAAGCTGAGCTAACGAAGTCTTTGTTTTGGTTACTGGCGACCGATGCTCTTCATGAGACATAACAGTGTTACGCGCACATGATAATACGCTGACACGTGCCATAATTTATTTATTTTTATGATAGTTATCTCACTGTTCAGTTAAGTAGAGCATCGGCTGTTTCGGATGCACTTTTAAAAATAATAAATCAAGGCTTCATAAGTAAAAAGCAATGCAAGAAACAAAAAATTGATAAGTTTTACGGTTAGTTTTAATCCTTTCTTTTTTTTTTTATTTACATTTTTAGTCACATTTAAACAATAGTTATTATAATCCCAATCTATATCTATACAAATAAATAAAATTGAAGTGTCTGTTTGTAATTTCAAATTAGCAGCTTTTTACTTAATGCACTAAAAGTATATACGGTACTCATAACAAAAAACCAATTTTTAAAATTTTTGTCTGTCTGTCTCTCTGTCTGTCAGAATATAAACAGATATTTTTATAAAACATCATGAAATACCCAGCGAAGCGGGAGGGTAACGGCTAGTATATATATATATATATTGAATTGATAAAGGGAATATTAATACCTGATTCCAGTGGCCTAGTGGAGAACTTGGCGAAGAACTTTTCGTGGGTTTGAGCAGAGCTTTTGTTTTGCGACTGCTTTGGCATCAAAGACCGTAGTAGATAAAGTTACAGGTTCAAGTGTTCTAGCTTCATTGGCAAGGAAATGGATATTTATGCTAAAATATAAAAGTAACATCTATAAATTCTTTTGAGTAAGAAAAAACGTGTTTCACGCTATGGTACATACATTACGACGTTGACGATTACCGAACAATTCATGAAAGTTAATGCATAGCCCTGAGTTTCTCTGTTGTGAAATACGCTTTAGGGCAGATATCATGCCTTATGATTTAATTAATATAAACTAAACATAAATCTTTATTCAGTTCGTAACTCTTTTAAGATTCCTCACCCTCTTTCTTACTCTTTTTTGGAACTTAATATTTATCACATGTATACAAACATGAAATTCTTAAAAACGCTTTGAATGCAAAATAAGAGAATCACATCTTCCGTGGGAGCTTTACAAACAATCCCAAAATATATTATACTTTTGTCTATCAATCCTTTCCACTCAGTACTCTGTCAGTGCATCTTTTCAGACAATTATCAAATATCTGATGTACCCGAATACCTAATGCTTTTATCCCTGACTCAAATAACAAGTTTACCAGCGCATGTTACTAGCAGTGAAATGAAGCTCAAGTTTCCGAACTGAAGAAAACACAGCCTGCTTCTAATAACAACTTTCCGTCACATCTACCTTAATCGGATTATAGAACTGCTTCTTCTTCACGTACGAAGAGCAGTTTTAATCCTCAGAAACGCGTTAACCAGATTTGTATTCCTGAAATAGAAGCTCGCGCTGTTTTGAAAGACGCCATTTTATCTCGGGCCAAACACACGAGCAACTTCTACCGACATGCTTAATCGTGTTTTGTGCGTTGGATGTTAAGAATTTTCTCGAGTTAAACAGATCTCCGACGCATTTCTGTTTCCGTAAATAATTTACAGGAAACCTCATTTATGGAAAGAGTTGGTTGGATGATAGATGCGGTATGTATGTGTGTGTTGTAGAATCTTTTACGGGATTCGAATTGGAAAATGAAAAGTAAAAATCCTTTTCGTTCTGAAAATGGTATGGCGTTTCGTTAATGAATTTTTCCAGAGATGGGCACACAGTGGAGTTTATTGATTCTTTTGAGTTATGCGTCTTTGTTTATGTCAGGACGTAATAGTATCAAGGATTATTGAGTTATTCAGGGATTAAAAGCTTGCTGGGATTAGTTTGGAATAATTATCTAAATTAATTATGGAATGAAAAAGGGGAGTTTTGAGAATGATAAAATAAGAAGTCTTTAGTTTCCAGAATTTTTAATTGTTCGTATTATTAATGAAACATAAATTATTCGAAACAAATGAAAGATGGCACCCATTCAAAACAACTTTATTTTCTTGCAAGACATTTGTACTTAGGCTTAATGAAAAAAAAATACTTTAAAAAATAAAAAGCGAAGAAAAGACGCTGAAGAATTTACAATGTATCTTTAGAAAAATATGTCCTTTAAAGCCTTCTAAAATAAATTGTCTTTTGAATCGCATTAAATTTCTGAGTATTCTGTATGCTGGTATAAGAAATTTATTTATTTAAAAGTTTAGTTTTTTGTTTTGAAAAGTTTTTCAAAGTTTTTTATAAGTAGTAGATTTAGGACCCCCCCCCCTCACACGTACGAATAGGGGCAATTTAATGGTATTTGATATCAACTATTGATGATGCCATTCGCTCTTCATCATGAAATAAGTTTCAAACGAAATTTTTTAACGAAAGAAAGCTTTGAAGATGTTCATTTTTGTTATGGGAATTATTTCGTAAAGTTTTTATGCAGCATGTGTTTTAATTTGTTCATTCGGTGTTTATTTAAAGGGAGATTTAATTTTGAAAAAAATTTCCATTTCAGAAACTTTCAAATAAATAATCAAAGCTGTGAAAAACTCAATCAATTTTTTATTTACTAAATAATAATAAAAAATGTTAAAATGCTACGTCATTAAAACAAATTTGATTCACTAGGAGCATTTCAAACATAAAAATATATAAAATTTCAATTTGAGAAGAATATGGACGTGAAAAGAACCATTTATCGGAAAAGAGCTCTAGTTGGTTGAATAACTGCCCATTTGGAATTTTTTTCGAATAATTAAAAACGTGGGGATTTACTTTCCTTCATAGGTGTTTTTACTTTCCCCCAATAAAGAAAATTCTCCCTGGAATTTCCTTTTTTTGTGCTTGGTTTTGATTTGCTTTTGATGTACCGAATTTTATTTGTACAAAAATTGATTTCAGACTCAAGAAATTACAGTTTTATCACTGAAAATTTCATTCTGCTCAACTTTAATTTCCTTACCACGCTCCCTAATCCATCCTGTATAATAACCACATACACACTTCTCCCTTGACTGTTAATCTAAAGAAAAATTCAAATACCGTTAGCACACCCTAAAAGAAGGGCTATCCCTTCATCGCCGCCCCTGTTCAATCCCTCATTCCACACAGTCGCCTAGGTCATTTTTCTAACACCTCCCTTGGGCATCCCCTCCGCATTAAATGTCGAAATGGAAAACAGGGGTGTAACTCTTAAAGAACATTGAAGTTCTGCGACCCTATATATCACCAGGGACTGTCCAACGCCCTTAGGAGAGTTCATGTAAAAAAAGTACTCTTACGTTTTATGTAAATGAAAAGCTTGTTCCATGCACTAAGCTGGTGGAAGTGTTACGTGTTACATGCAAATCTCCAAGGGTTTGTTCAAACCGGACACCGTGATTGGGGGAATCTACAAAATGTTCTCTTTCTCTTGCTACGGTATGCAATTTATCGAGGATAACCCCCGTGCTATTGTTTTTATGGGAGGTAATGCTCAATTTGTGACAATGTCAATCTGTCTTGTTCGTGCGAGTGGGATACATGAGATGGTAATGTATTTTCTTAATTGCAGATTTAGTCATGGGAGTTTCTACGACGAGGTGGCGCCTAATGTGCAGACCAGAATGGTGATTGCAGAATATGGAATGAAAATGTGCCATATTGTCAAGTATATTGTGTGTGAGTCATAATCTGAGATGAATTATCTCATAACCATAGCAGAATTACGGCATTTTTATGAGAAGGAAAATTAAACATATCTCTCTCTTTCTCAATCAAGCAATAAATTAAAAATAAAAACTTATCACATACATTTAATAATTCCCTGCTTTAAACAATTCAATACAATCTCAAATTGAAAGAAACAAAAGAAGCAAATGATACCTATAGAATATTATAATTAATATGTGATTCTCGAAGACTAAGAGATATAAGTTAATATGGAATTAACTTACGATCTCTTCAAAAAGTTTTGAAAATATACTTATATAAAGAAAAAAGGAGCAAATAAAAACTATTTTAAATCCTTTTTTGCCCTTGAATCTCTTCATAAGTACACTTTAAATATTTTTAAAGTACTTATTCTTCATATGTCTATGAATCTATTGGTATAAAAGATTTTAGTTTTAAATAAATTCTACTTACTCCGTTTAAGTACTGGAAAAGAATAGAATGTTTTCTGTTTTTGGTAAAAAAAAACATTCTTTTTTCTCTTTAAAAATTAGTGATTGGCAAGAGTATAGAATCTAAATGATAGAATCGAATGAACCGGGAAATGAATTAAGAAAAATTTATGAGAAAATTGTAGGTTCTACATTTTACTTTATTGCTTGCTTGGATTAAAGTTACTTGCACAAGATTAGAATCATGCACGAGTGCTCTCTATTTAAGACATTAAAATTTTTCTCAAACTTTTCAAAACCACAAAGTTTTTATATTATTCGCTAATGCTTAATAACTTTTTTAAGCCAAACTATCTAGTAAAATGAATTCATTGAAGTTAGCCCTTCCCTGTGCATTGTCTTCGCTTCAGATCTTTTAACTTTTCTCGTGTTCCAAATACTCTAAAACAGGGGTGGGCAGACTTTTTCAGGGCACGGGATGCTTCTAATTTTTTTTTACGATGTTTTGGTCCACCAGTGGTGTTTGTGTGGTGAGGTAAGAAAAAGGTGATAATAAATACGAAATATGTACTTATCTACATAACCACAATAAAAAAACCCACTCTTTTAAAGCCGCGTTTAAAGCAAAATGCAAGCTGCAAACATAATAATAATAGCTATAAATATATATATATATATATATCCAATAAAAATATACATTAAAAACATTTTCTTCTCAAGGTATCCGACTACCCTAAAATTGTGAATTTTGACAAAAATTGACACATTTTTTTATGATTTTATTTTATGGTCCATCTTATTAGCTTTATAAAAATACCAAGTTTATCATTTTCCGTTCACTAGAACAAAAACTACAAGTGTTTTAGTAAAAGCAGATGCCATTACTTTGACCAAGATATGTCATACTTTAAAACACGTTTTACTCGAAATATGTTTTTTTTTGTCACCTATTGCTAAAAAAGTTTTGAACGTAATTAACTGAATTTTTTTTCAAGTTCTGTATAATAGTAGAATTGTTCTACCTTCAGATTTATCAATCACTGTTTTATTACAAAATTTACAGTTCCTTATGTGAATATAATCACTGTTTTTTTAAGCAATTTCATATAATAACAGAGATAAAGCGATCTAGTTTTTGTAAAAAAGAAAATATCTCTTATCCTGAAAGTCATTTCGAAATCGAACAATATAGTAACACATTAGATTGAAAAAATTAAAAATATGTTCATAAACCTTTGGTACAGAATGGACAGCGTTTCATGCTATTTTTTGGTCAATTTTTACCTATTTTTTCTCCTTTTAGTAATAATAATTTTTTTTCTCTTCTTAATTACAGCACATTTTTCTAAAAATGCTCTAACAAATCTAAAAATTACGAAAAAAATCCCCATATCTCCTTTTTTTTAAAAAAAAGTTGTCACAACCAGTCTGATACCTTAAGTTAGTTATCGTAATTATAGTCACAGCAGAAGGCTTAGTCTGCAATCTGTTTGTCAATCTTGAATCTATTTCCGTATAAATAACTAATTGAATCTTCAGGTGGTCACCCAAAATGCCTTGGCGGTCCACCGGTCGATCGCGATCGACTTAATGCCACTCCGGCTCTATAACAAACTACCAACTCCTGTAATATTTTTTTTTTTACCTTTTTTTACGCAAAGAAAAAAATTTAACAAGAAATATACAAGATTAACGATATTCACACATCGTATTAGATCTTTCACGGTTTTTAATAGTACTGCAGGAATAAACAACGAAATTTGATCGCACATTTCCATTTCATCCACATATGCATCAACTGGTTTCTTGAAATATCAAAACGAGAGAGAGGCAGGGTGTTTCTCAGGTGTAATTAAACTATAATGTTATTACTCAAATTGTAGTTTATAGCTTAATTGTGTAAACATGATTTCTTAACAATTCATTTTGAGATATTGGTTTTAAAGTTGTGCATTAAATTCACTGTAATTAAATTAATGCATTTTTTTTCATACTATTTGCTTAAAACGTAACGAGAAGGCGCTAATTTTTTTTATCAATTTTTAATTTTATAATTAGTTAATTTAAAAAGATTTAGCACAATATTATTGCTTTGTGACTTTTTCCCCCCTTGAGTTATTTTCGATGACACAAATATCATTTATCGTAATTTCATTTGATCATAAGTGTATTGTTGAATATTTCTAATAGAATACCTTTATTTACTTTCATTCTTTTTGTACTTATATATTTTTAGGTTTTTTTAGTAACAAAATCTACTGGAAGATTTATATTTTGCACTTATTTAAGTATATTAGACTGACTTAAATTGCTTCGGAAATGTTTTTTGCAGCCATTTGATGATAAATTTTATTTATTTAGAGATTACTTTTACAAGCAGAATGATAACTAACATAGCTTAAATTGCGCTCAACCACAGAAGTTGTGGAAAAAATAAATCATTCTCTCGCATCTTCTTATTTTATTCTTAACGTAAAATAACAATTTTGATTACATAACAATTTGCTTCACCGATTAAAATAATGATTAAAAAAATTAGCCTATATCTTACCAAGTAAGTGCATTTTTAGCTTTACGCAGTTTGTATTTACTTTAACATGTCTTTGTAATATTATAAAATGTCTCTGATTGAATACAAAACGCAAAAAATTCTATCCATTTGCTTTTATTTGTTCTTTTTATCGAATGCAGTTTCACATTTACATCAGTGATTCAATTGTACTTTTGAGATCTTATACACACGCTTATTACGTAATCTATATATATAAAAATGGATGTTTGTATATATGACCTCGTTTCAATCCAATACCGTTCAACCGATCACTATGAAAATTGGAATGTATATGTATTTTTTTGTGGAGAGGGTCTTGTTGCAGCTCCCCACCAGGTAACACTATAGCATATTAACTTCTGCACCATTCAATCAATCGCCAAGTTGCCAACATGGTCGCCAAAAATTAGGCCAACTTGGCTCTGTCGTCCAACATTTCGCTATGCTTCCATTAAAACGCCATTATAACGTAAGGAACGACGTTGATTGTGAATATTACAATTTTAGCATAAAATAAATACACATAGAGAAAAAAAACATATTACATATTCAGATATAAATTATTTATCCTATTTTAAGCATTCCTTACACAAAGTTTGTAGCAATATGTTACTTTTACTGAGCAGAGATCAGCTTAGGAAGGTGTTTCCAAAATTCGTCCCACAAGGGAGTTACGGGAGTGTTATAAAAATCCTTTTTATCAGCCATTAGACCTACAGACTTAAAATTTAACAAATATGATTTTTTTTGTTCAGTTGAGATACGCAAAAGTCCTTTTTTTTGTTTAATTTGCAATTCACATAAAATTAAATCATTAAACACTTCTTTATTCTTCAATTTGTATTGTTTAATTTTTCGATTCACTCCGTGCGAGGAACGAGTATAACAGCTGGTATATCCTAAAATTAAATAGAAAATGCAAACATATAGACACCAATTATTTTTTAAAATTTTCCCAGGTACATTTTGTTAGATCTAAACAAATATAACTGTTAAATTTTAAAAAGTCAATTATAAAATCTCTGTAATTAATAGTACATTTGCATACCTAAATCATAGTTAGACAATAGCCTTCATACAGCACTAAAAAGAACTGGAAATAATTCTCTTTTCCACCCAAGTATTGGATTACTATGAAAAAAGAAATATCATCAAAACCAACTACATTATTACTTAGCATTGCTGTTCTTCACCATGAAGTCGACTTCTAGTAAAGAAAAAAACAACAGGAAATCCCCAATATTTTATCGACAACAATTATCTTTCGTTGCCAAAAAAATGACAATCTCTCAAAGCAAACTTTCATTTAGTGAAGCCGGGAAGACCAACAAATCTGGTCAAAGTTTTCACATTGTAAGTGCTCTAAACACAGGGCGTTCCCAACAATAAGATAAAAGGCCAAGAGGAAAATAATAGAGAGTTAAGTACTTTAGGCCTAGCTACAAAAGCGAAAAGCGATGCCATTAGCCAACAATTTCCGTGATTACTGGACGTGTCGAGTTTTCTTAACGAAACCTCAAAGCACTATGAGAAATTAATCTGATTGGTGGAATCGTACTACGTCACGCTTGACGTTACGAGGGAACTGTTTTCATTAATGAGTTTTCTAGAAATTGTAAAGTGAAAGACAATCCTTTGGCTTTGTTGGGTTTTATGTCATTTTTGATTAGATAAGAATTGACGGCAGAGGAATACTAAAACGGGTTAAAGATTAATGTGTTAGAATTACTTCAAAATTGTTTCAGTTCTACTTATGTTTCTAGCTTGTACAAACTTTCCCTTTAAGTTAAATAAATTGTCTTTCAAAATGTAGAAAGTAAAAGAAGTTGGTCCATATTCTACATCCAAAATTTTGAATACAAAAAGATTTATGAACATTTTAATTTTTATTTTGTTTTAGTCAATAAAACCAGGCAATGCGTTGACTTTAAAACTGTTTGACAAGGGTACATAACAATATAATTATATAATGATTAAAATTTATATTTTTGGTGATAATATACATAGTACAATAAAAAAATAACATGATTAACTGAGTAGCGTAAGAAATAATTATTTGAAAAATCAAATTGTGTGTATTAATTTAGTTTTCCCTAAAATTAATTAGTGAAATGTTAATAAATTATATTAAAATTTAAAAAAAAATATTACATTAGTAGCAAAATTATATGCACAGTTATTATCAATTTTTAAAGCACCATATTAAATTAAAAGTAACATATCTTCCAAATTATTTTGTATTGCTGCTCATTTCCACATTATAAATTCATGCAAAATACACTTAAAAATGATTCTTTTTTTTTTTTAAGAAATTCGTACAGTCAAGCTCTCATTTATAAATATTGAAGTGATAAACATCTAGTTGTGAATCACCTTACGAACCTTAATTATGAAGTTTAAAAAAAATTGCTTATCAAAGTTCACTAGAATATTTACCATCTTATTTAATTAACATTCAAAGCCAACAGTAAAATTCCTCTTTATACAGCTTATTCGTGTATTTCGAAAACTTCTAGAAAGGCATAACTTTATAAATATTTCATTTCTCAAATCATCCCTTTTCCCATCTTTAATAATAACAATAAAAAAAACTTCTTTCGTATTACCTGGGGGAGTAATTAGCTTTTGGAAAGTCATCTTCAGTTTTGTGATTCCTTTTCTCAAAATGCTGTGCTCAAAGCGGGAATAAACTTGAAGAGCTCTTGATTAGCTCATGAATGAAAAATTCATTCCCACTTATTTCTCAAAAAGTTATTTCCAGTAAGTAAGTGATTCAATTTATTTGAAACAAATCATTAGAGATAAGCTACTCGAAATAAGACTCGACATTAATTTGCGAAAGTACATTTTCCATCTTTTAAAAATTCAATACCTGTAATGAAGGCCTGATTATGAAACGTGTATATTCCATACGAGGAAAGATTTTGAGTAATGAATATTTTCTGAGAAAAAAATAGATATTTTCTGGAGTGTATTCATTTGAAGTTTTGAGAATACCTGCATTAAATGCGGTAAATGAGTTGTTTTGTTAATATTCATGGGTTGAATAATTTTCTCAGTTTTTGTCGGTTTCGTTGTTCATTATTTACTTTGTTGCCATGATTGCAACTGAATTGGCAATATAAATGACATAGAATTACATAGTTAATTGAAATGGAACCTATTATTTCCGAAGAAACTTAATATTTATAACAAACTAAAAAAATCTATATCAACTAAATATTATTATTAAATGGACAGACAGCTTAATTAATCAATAAATACTAAATATAAGAATTTGATTCAAATCAACGTTACATGAGAGAAAAGACTCCAAATAATGATTTTATAAGGGTCTTTGAGCTTTAATGAGAGAAAAATTTAGCTTTATTTGTTTATTTTCTTTGTCAAATTATTGGATCTTTTTTTCAAATGTATGCAACGGATTAATGCAATATTAGGGATTTAATATAACTCTGTATTATTTCTGGTATTGTTTTCTGCTTTTTCAAGATTAATAGAAATTTTTATTATTTATATGCTTCCTTAAAAATAAAGTTTAATTTCAAAAATGCATATAAAGTGTACTTATATATTTCAATTAAGAATAGTAACTGTTAAGAGGGTGAGTGAATAATAATGTCGTACTATTCAGCTACTCGAGAGCTTTTAGCGACGGATCTCATAATTTTGAACTATGTGGTCAAGTGATGAGGACGACATCTAAGCTGGAAGCAATACCTCCTAACTGCAACACTACACCAATGGGAGGACGTTTGAGCCTCGACAGAAAAAACTTGCATCTTACCCTCTTACTCGGAGGATCTTCAGCGGTACTAGCCTTGAACTGGAAGTATGCTCTGGAAGTGAGTTGCATCCTTTTATATATATATATATATATGGAAGAAAATTATATAAAATATAGAATACAACAGGGAGAAAAAAAAATTAAGATCAAATCTAATGAAATACAAATAAGAGCCTAGCGAGTCAAAATGCAATTCAGGACTTAGGACCGAATAAGTGGGGTTAAACTAGTTTGAAGGCGCCAACCTTCCCCCTTTGCAACTCGGTAGGAAAGACCAAAATAAAATAAATATAAATTTAAAGTATAAAAATTCTATATATATATTCCTCACCGAAACGTTATTATTACGAGGGAGAGTAGGAAAATACGTTTCCCCTGTCGACTGTGGTCAGAGTAGTGTATGCAAGTCAACTCGCGGAGTAAGACATTAAAGATAAGACACAAGTTTAGTTTTGTACATAAATACCAAGCACATTGACACATTTGTCATACCGCTTGATTTCAAAAAGCCCTCCATGAAAAACTCAGGGCTTTGCATACAGAAGAGGTATTTTCCTTCAGCATTACTTCCAAGCACTTTCCGGTGAGATTCTTCTTCAAAGCCAGAAACAGATGAAAGTGACTTGGTGTGAGATCAGGACTGTATGGCGGATGGTGTAGGTTTTCCCAATCAAAAGTTGCAATGTGGTTTTGCGTTGCCGTCACCGAGTCATACAGCAACAGAACGCCATATCTGAAAACCACGAGTCGGTGTTTCTGAATATCCTTTTTCAATTTCGACAGGGTGTCACAGTACAGTATAACATGTACCCAATGTAATACCTAATACACTAACGAATGATGTATCGGTATCTTGCGTGTTCACCTACTGTGTCGTCTTTCGCCCGTAATCGTTAAACGCTTCTTCCCTATGCGAAGTCCTGAGTTTTTCCTGGAGGGCGTTTTGAAGCTTATTAAGCGGTATGATAAATGTCTCAATGGACTTGGTACTTAAGTGAAAAATAAAGTTGCGTCTTATCTGTAATGTCTCATTCTATATTCTGACTATCATACACAGCTCTGCCCACAATCGACAGGGAAAACTTATTTTCCGATTCACCTTCGTAGAAACTATATACCATGTATTATATATGTATAACATACATATATAACTTAATATACATATTAACTATATACCATGTATTATACCATGTAACTATATACATACCTTGTATTATTTTTCGTCACAGTCGCCGCCGACATTGAGACATTTGTCGTAGAGCGCAATCCGTTTTTTGAAACTACTATGATAAAACTTGGTACCTTATGATGCAAGGGATTGTCGCACAGCTTGCAATATAGTCTACCTTCATTTGTGGATGAGGAGAGACTCCCACTTTGATTTTCATTTTCCACATTCTGCCATCCTTCACTGAACACGCAACAACAGCGACAAACCAAGCGTCGAGACCTGACCTCTTCAC
This sequence comes from Trichonephila clavata, assembly GCA_019973975.1. NCBI lineage: Eukaryota > Metazoa > Arthropoda > Arachnida > Araneae > Nephilidae > Trichonephila > Trichonephila clavata. The sequence goes on from BMAO01019258.1 coordinate 59,341, forward strand.
CCTACATAGAGTGACGCTTCCCACAACACAGCTGTGAATCTGTGGATATGATCACCACATGCAATGACATCTGCACCCTTAAAATATTGCGCGGTCTTGGACCTCACCCCGGCAACCTTTGACACTGCGAAGAACCCCCTTCATCCCTCTACAGAAATCCCATAGAACATGAGATCGCAATTCACGTTTAGTCGGTGAAAATCGCGATGATAGTAGCCAACAGGAGGACGATGAGAGAGATGATGGAAGTGGCCAAATGAATGCAGGGATATACATATACTGACCGAACGCCTCAATAGCGCGAAATATCATGTTTACTTACATCAAGTCTTCCTAGAATTGTGTGTAGCGGGGAGTACCGGCCACTATGTACCAAAACGTGGGATTCATGCACGATGGTGCACCAGCTTATTTTTCGATTGCTTGGCGTAGTACCTCCCTGCTAAATATCTCTAGTGGACCTGTTGATTGGTCTCCACACTTCTCGGACCTCAGTACCTTGGATTTCTTCTTCTGGAGCTCCCTGAAATCGCTTGTGCACGAGACATAGGTGGCTACAGAGAAGGATCTCACTGCACGGATGTGTCCCCAGCACACCGGATGTGTCTGAAGGCCTCGGACAATCCTTCGTCCGTTGGTGTAGGTTATGCTATGATCTACGCGACTGCAACTTCAAACAATTCACTTGTTGTTGCACTTCTGATGTCAAACTGTGATGCATTGTTCACATTGTAAACATGCTTTACATCTAATGAATGTGTTTCTTACCTCTTGTTGCCTCTTTTCATTTCACTCAACACGATGCCCTTTATAACTGTATCGCGAATTACTCCGACTAAACGTGTTTTGCTACTCCATGTTCCATAGTGATTTGTTATCCTCATGTTGTTTACTATCATCCATCTGAATATGTCAGTCGAATTTGGCAACACCTTTATATTTAACGTATCCATCGTAGCTGCTAAGATCACTAATCGTTACATGTAAAAAATAAAGTCTCAATTCTTCCATGGGGAGGGGTATATTCAACCAACAGTGCTGGGTTGTGATGTAATTTGCTGTTCAAGTTTCCGGGTCCCCATTAAGGAGTGTGCTGTTGACCTTGGCTTAAGCATAGGATCTGTGCCACCTATTTAGAGGTCCACTGACAAACACCTTGATGCGCTTAGGCAACTGGGCAGAAAATGAATTGCCCTATAAGAGACTCTAATTTTTCTTATTTCTAGCTTTGACTTTAAAGCCTTATGGCTAAGTGGTAGCGTATCGAGTTTCCACTCCACAGGTCCAGGGATCAAACAACGAACTGGTCAAGGTCGACTCAACCTTTCATCCCTTCGGTGAGTCGATAAAGAAGTACAAAAAATTGCTTGGGAACTAACACTGAAGGTTTCGCCAGACTGACCACCAGACCGGAACATTTGGTCATGCTCTGCAGTGTCCAAGGTCATTAAAACTGAGATGGGCATAGCAAGCCTTGACCCTCATGGGCTGTTGCTCCACTGAGCTAAGTTGAGTTTTAACTTATGGGAGAAGGAATCATATAGGTGCAAAATAAAAGCATTTTTTTAAGGCCAAACATTTATGTACGAAATATTAAGGCGCTTTTTGACAAAAATAATCATTCCAATGTGGTTTGGGTACTTTTATTCTGTTTAAATTTTTCCTAAAGTCATCTAACTTCCTCATCAATATCCCCTGATTCATTTGAACACAGTTAAATCGACGTTAAATGTTGATTACTCTACATTAAACTTAAAGTTCCTCAGCTATAAATATATACTTCAACAATAATCATACGCCACAGTTACACGAATCTAATGAGGTTGCCTATAAGGTATCACGTTTGTTTATTTATCGTGATGTATTTCGTGAATTGTTGCAGATCAAGTCGACTTAAATTTCCTTGTTACACTGATTAATTCAGTTATAATTATAAGCGCTTCTAGGCATTTCATTTCAGAGATGTGAAGTGAAATAATTATACCTTTAAAATTGCAACGGGCTGAAATTGTTATTCCCTTATCTCTGTAGGTATTAGTATTTTGATATGTTATGGTTCTCCTTTAGTAATGAATAGGTATAAAGTGTTGATGAGATTAGTTATAACGAATACTAGGGTATCCGACTACGTTCGCAACCGGGATTTTGAAAGAGAGTATAAATGAATTTTTTTGGTATTTGGCGTCACCTGAATTACAATATACGTATAAAATTGTCCTTGAAGAACATTATTATACAATTAAAATTATTTAAATGCAACTTTTCAGTAAAAAAGTGACATATTTCAAAACATTCTTTTTTATGGAAAATGCTTCTATTAAAATTTTTTGGTTCTATACAGGGTGTTGCCAAATTGGACCGACAATTTAGGGGGGGGGGTGATATCAGGTAGCATGTGGATGACAAATCAACATAAAACATCGGGCTACAAACTATGATTAGTTGGTAAAAATCACGAGAATAGTAGGTGGCCAATGAGCCAGAACGAGGCGAGTGAAAACGAATGAGGGGATTTTGCAGCATAGTAGGGTGGAAGAAACTTACATGTATGCAAATTTCCCACTTCTTCTGGAGTTGCTGTAGGGAGTAGTGGCCCTGGGCACCAGATAGCGTGGTTCATGCACGATGGAGCACCATCACATTTTTTGATTCACCACTATACAAGATATCCCGGGAGGTGGATTGAACGAGGTGGACCTATTGTTTTTCCTCCATGCTTCCCGGACCTCAATCCCTTGGATTTCTTCTTCTGAGCTTACTTGAAATCACTTGTGACTGAGGCATCGTTAGCTGCATAGGAAAATCTCGTGGTATGGATCGTTGTCCCTTCAGTTAACATCGACAGGAAATCGGATTTGTTTGAAGACGCATTAATACTTCCTCCTTCGATGTCGGTTTTGCTATGACTTACGCGGCCGAAATTTCGAATAATTCCTCCGACAATCACTTGTTGTGTAACGGGCCTATTCGTGTTCTTCTTACTAATAGTCCTCTTGGAGAAAAATGGGTCTTTAAAATTTATTCTATTGAAAACTTTCCTCCTCCGAAGAAGATGTGGTTATGTAAATTACAACTTGTATATAAAGATTAAACATTCGAGTTAAGAGAGAGAGAGAGAGAGATGTTAGACTGCTAACGGATAACAAAGATTGATTAGCGCGAATCTACACATGAGAACTTCGTTATTTATTTGATTAATATTAAGAGAAATGAGAAAGGGAGAAATGAGAGAGAGGAGAGAGAAGAGTGAGAAAACAGATATAAGAGAAAAGAAAAGACAGAAATGAGAGAAACAAAAGAAAGAGAAAAGAAAAATGAAAGAAGGAAAAGGGAAACAAAGAAAAGAGAGAGAAAAGAGAAGAAAGAAGTGAGAAAGGAGATGACAGAAGTGAGAAAAAGAGGACAGAACAAAGAGAGATAGAGAAGTGAGAGTGTGGAGAGAGAGTGAAGGGAGAGAAAAGAGAAGAGAGATAAAGAAGTGGAAGAGTGGAAAGAGAGGAGAGATAGAGAAAGAGTGCATTGTGATATTCAAATTTACTACACCTGCTTATATTTTCCTGAAATTTACTTTACTTATGAAATTAAAACACAATATATTTCCTATTTTTAGCTTTTCATATAATAATAAGCTTAATAATACGATTTTATTCTGTCTTGTTATCTTAAAAAGTAATTATTTAAAACGGATATATTCGAAATAAGGGTACTATAAAATCCAATATATTCTTTCTCTCTTATGAAAAAGATTACAAAAATTTCTATATTTCCCATGAATGCAATTGTGCCATCCTATTTCGCCATCTCGAGAGACGTGATCTGTTATAAATAATAAAAAAAGAACGGTAAAAACTTCACGAAAAAGCAATCATAATAAAGAAATTCTACGAACTGAACACAAAAGTAAAAAAAAAAAAACTCCATCTATTTGGTAGAACTTCCGCTTTACCAACATTTCTGAAACCTTCCCGAAAGAAATAAAACTGCTGCATATATCTATACCAAAAACTGCAAAAACATTCTGGATTGTTTTCATATATCTAAAATCAACAAAGGATCTGAAGAGCTGGGAGTGTTGACATAACCAGGCAATGGAGTTTGTTCTTGCCTGCCCTGCCTTGATAATTTTTCTTCCTTCACCTCTTTCTTCAATGTTCGATTTTTGCTTCAATATTTTTTTGTTATCCTAAGGGTTATATATGAGAAAAAGGATAAATCAATTAAGTATTTCTTTCCTATATACCGCCTCAGTGGAAATTTTTAATAAAGATATTGTTTCAGGTTATGCCTTTTTTTTCGTTTCCATAGAATTTTTCCCTTCAGTATCCCTCCCTTCTTTTTACTCTTGCCCTTGGGGATACAATACGTCTTATAAAGTCCATATAATACCGAGGAACAAAATTGTTGACTAAGCTGAAACAAAACTTTTGGCTGATATTCTTTGGGGGGGGAAGATCTTTTCTCTTATAAGCCCAGGGCGTATTAAGTTACGGCTTTGTACTATAAAGACCTATAGGCATTTCAGTAAGGGAGCAATTAATACATTGGTGGAACAATAGAATCTGATTTTTTTTATAAAATGGTTTGTGTAACCGGATGGGAAAGTAATCAATTATTCTGCGATTTTATTTTGTTGATATTAGTTAAACAAGTATTGCAAATCCTGCTAAATGTGAGTATTAAAACTTGGCATAGAATAATCGTTATTTAAAACCATATTTTTTAAAATTTTGTTAACGTTTATAATGTTCCTTTTATCGAGAGTCCCTTTCCAGTAAATAATAATTTCCCATAAGATTTTATGTGATGTTTTAAAAATGTATTTAAGGGAGGTCAGTAGGGTAAAAATCATGGAATGATCGATTTTGAGTTTTTGATATTTCTGAAATCTGTATTTCATTACCTTTCTAGGGATATAACATTTATGCCATATTTTCAATTAGAACTATGTCAAAATGACTTTTAAAAAATTATCAACTGGTGGGCCACGCCCCCTTTTTGACAGATATTTGCCTTTTAACTATCCTGAAACAATTGCAAAGCCTTCTTTTTGTTTATTCAAACGCAATTAACTTTAGATAACAGTTGACTGTTCGATTAACTGTATTAGTTTGGTGGCGGAATTTCGAGTTACAACATGCTTCCAAGAGTTTTAAAAGTATTATTTCTTATTAAATATTTACTTTCACAAGGTATGATTTTTTTCAAAACTACTATTTTCATAATTTATAATTTTAAAATTGCTTTTTAAAAAATAAAATTTTTCTAAATTTACTGTATGTGAAAAAAAAAAGCTGCAAATTTACATTATATATTCCTTATGCATTCTTGTGGATACTGAAGTGATATTTTGAAAATATTACAACAAAAAAAAACATTTAGCTTAGAGCACATGTGTCAAAAAACAAACAAATTTGAATAAATTTATTGATAAATGTCTGTTTTTAAAAAAAACTAATTTTTTTTAAAAAAAATATCACTTCAGTATATATATAAATGTTACTTAACTGTACAGACAAGTTTTTAAACTTAAATATTCAAAAGTTTCTGAATGAATTGTACATACAAAAATTCAGATGTGTAATACCATTTGTCCTTGCAAGAAGCTGGTTAAATACATAAAAATACCTAAATATCATGTTTAAAAACATAAAAACAGTTTTATTTTTGCTGTTTAAGAAATCATGTGTACAGTTTAGAGAAACTTTTGAAATTTAAAAGTCATAGAAACTTATGTTTGCATGTGAACACACAGAACACATATGAAAACTTTCGAAATGACGTAAAATCATGTTTTTTCAAATGCACACCAAAAACCATATAAATAAATTTTTTCCCATTATATTTATGATGATATTTGCTCTACTTTGATATTTGTAATACATAAATGCTACAAATTCTTCTAAAATTTATAGCGATTTTGTGATAATAGATGTAAATTTTACAAAATATCTCGTTAAACAAAAACTGAAAAATGTTATGTATGTATTTTCTGACAATTTGAAAACACTTTTGATGCTTTTTTTACTTAAAATATATTGACTTGATGCTAATGTTGAATAAAATGTGGCAAATACATGTTGGAAGTCATAATTTTTGTGATAAAGTGACATTTCATGTTAAAAATGCATTTTTCAAAAAGTTTGTTTATAAAAATTTATGTTCTTTTTTATCAGAAAATAATGCAAGGATGCTCATAAAATTTCAGTAAAACATAACTCATATGTACACTGAACATAACCATGTACACTGAAGTGTGCCTTTATAAATTTTCCCAAAATAATTTAACATAAAGCATTTATCGTAGAAAAAAATGAAAATTTTCAAGAAATTCATAGTAATATTTTTATGTTGCATGGTTTTGAAAAAACTTAACATTACATTTGAAATATCTCACTTCAGCATAAATATTAAAGTCTAATTAATATTCAGACTAAATCAGAAGTCTTAATATTTAACAGTTTCTGAGAAAAAATACACATATATATGTGATGATACGGGATGATTTTTGTCGTTACCTGTAAAGCTTGTTATGCACATAAAATTACATTAAAGTTCATGTTTAAAAACATAAAAACAGTTTTCTTCTTTTGGATATCATTTATGTAATATTTAAATAAACTTTTTAATTCTGATACTTTAAGAAATTGTGTTTACATGTGAATATACAAAAGCACTAGTGAAACTTTTCGAAATGTCATTATTCATGTATTATATTTCTTAATTTGTGTCTTTTTCTATAAATTTATTGTATGCATGAACTGGAATTTTTTATTTTATATTTCATATATATTGTGTATACTGAAGTGAAATTTTGAGATATTCCTCAGACATTTAGCTAAAAAGCAAGATGTCGTAATATAGAAAAGGAAAATTTTTATAAAATTTCATTATTCTACTGTGCAAAAATTACATTTTTAAACAGGCTGATCAATTTTTTCAAAAAATTTCACTTCTGTATAAAGATAAATGTTAATTTAATGCACACATAAATTTTTAAGCTTTGTTTTCAATAGATTTTTAGTAAAAGGTACATAAATATATCCCAAAATGCAATGCCCTTTTTCGTTTGCGCAAAACTTGTTACATACAAAAATACACAAATTTCATGTTTAAAACATAAAATCAGTTTTTCTTGTTGTTTTGGATACCATTTATGCAATATTTTAAGAATTCTTTTAATTCTGATACTTTAAGAAAATGTGTTTTTACATGTGAATTTATAAA